>VXBQ01010011.1:91187-126666 GCA_013400175.1 Phainopepla nitens | reverse complement strand
ATTCATATCCCAAATGATCAAGTAGATCATTAGTAGTAGACAAGTAGGCAGCTCTAAAACAGTGTTTCCAGTGCTCCAAACACAGAACAGTCTTTCAGGTCAGCAACACATTTGCTCTCCTAAGTCAGTCTTCATGAATGCCTACTGCTGCTATCTCCCATTAAGGAATACAGTCAATATATATATTCAAATTATATTAAAAATTGTAATTCTAAGCCAATAATCACACAATCAAGCATTATATAATCTTGCCAGTTCAAGAAATGTATTTTACTTCTTTATATAAATTATTATTATTATCTTTAAAAAAGTACAGAAAAAGTATTTAAGTGGCAAAATTCAGAAAGTCTTGCCATTTTTTATTTATCGTTAAAAGCCCTGATGGTTACAGGCACAGTAATCATAGTGTTCAATTAATAACAGCCCCATCTCTCACCAAACAATATTATGGCAATTTTTTTAGCAACTTCGTTCTAAGGAGGAGGATATGCATGATTTTGTTAGAACTGGTGGGTCTGTGAATTCTGTCTGAAAAGGACGGAATGAGAAATTTCACATCCTCTGATGTATCACAAGAGGAAAAATATTTTAAAGGAACAATATATACACACAAGGAAAGAATTTCTTGAAGAAAAAAAACCAAAAAAATCAAACAAAAGTCTCAAAGCATTTAAATAAAATAGGCATTAAGTAAAACTTGGGCAAGATTATATTAATAACTCTGGAGTTCATTGCCTGTAAAGAAGGCAAACCACCCCCCCAAACTATAGGTATCTGCAGGTCTCCAGCAAAGCCAAAGCACTATAAATTTTCTAAATATAGAAATACACCATTAGATATTGATTTTCAATACACTATACGGCTTTGCCAATTTTCTCATGTGAAGCCTCCCTGTAAGAGATCAAGAACCACTAATGATAGACTGGGAGATTTCCTAGTGATGCACAGTTAGGCACACACACAGAGAGCACTTGCTACCTGTGTTCTGAGACAAAACCAGCCAGGAAACTGTGGCACAAGAGGAGCCCACGTCCCAGATAAAGAGCTTTGCGGAAAGAGTGTGCATTCCTGTTAAACCAGCTCAGCACATGTTGCAATGCCAAATTCTGAGCAATGTTTGGATCAGAGCTCGCTCAAAACTTAGGCTGATTTCATCTGTGTCAGCCTGAAATATAGCACCTCTGGCCTCAGAGAGGAAATTACTCTGGTACAGAGACCACCTGCAATAGGCTGTGCAGACTAGAAGCTCTTCAATGCATCTTGCAGGGACCTCAAGGTTCTACTCATCCCAAGTACCCGAGTCACCACCACCTGTCTTTGAAAATCAGCACCTCTATCTGTACTATTTTCAACACCAAAATACATAGCAGTAAAGACTTTTCTGTCAGAGCAGTTATGTGTGTATTTCTTCACAGATGATTAAGAAGTCCCAACTGAACAGCAGCAAAAGCTATAGACTGAGACCAAGATGTTAACCCGAAAGTCTTCATATGCTTTATTTCACTAAAGTCTTAGTATTTTTCTCTTAATTTTATAACATTTATGTGCATCCCTGAAAAAACAGTACCATTTTCAGAAAAATTCTATCATTATCTACAGGAATCAGAAGACAAATAAATTTTAAAATCCTCATTACAAGAGCAGAGATACTAGTCTAGATGCCAAATCAAACCCAAAAAAGCAATAGAGGCAGATGGTCTGAAATAAGAACTCTTTCATGCAATGAAAAATCTCTTAATCCTTAAAATGGAAAAACCCCCAGGGTTTCTAGAAGTGTTTGGCCTAAAGAGTTATATTTTTAATGTGTTAACTACTTTTGATGTTTTTCTTTATACAGTGTTGAGTGTAGGTTGTAATGCATTTTCAAATATTTGTATGCTAAAATGGGAGAATACTTAAAACATTTTCTCTGCAATATGAGGTTGAACACTACTTCATTGTATTAAAAAAGCTTCACCTCTGATAGCCTTTGTTAAAAGTCCGTTTCCTTTTTGCTAAGATTTCCCATATAAGTTCTTTTTAACCTCTTCCATTTGGTGGCATCATATTAAAATTGCAAAATATTTCATGAAGACAAGGCAAGATGCATTCTTGAAAATTCAAGATTTTCCCCAAGAAATCTACACGGTGGATGGAGGCAAAAGATAAAAGAGGACCACTATTTTCTGTGCCCAGCTTAGGACAAGCTTGAGAAAGCTTGATTGATCCATAATATAATGGAATAGAACTGTGTAATATTTTTTTAGAAAAGCTATACATTGCTTGAAAAGCAGTGAGAAGCCATGAGGCATTCCAGGTTTCTATTGGTATCCACATCGCTGAAATGTTCTTATTGCCTGGTAGTATCTCATGAAGATGGATGGGTCACTTCACAAGTCTTTGGAGGTTTTCTGAAATATTTTTTTTAAAAAGCTATACATTGCTTGAAAATCATGGCCTAACGATTTTCAAGCTTTTCAATCCATACCATATGGCTCTGGATCCCCAAAAACTTCCAAGGAAGTTTTAGGTGAATTCAAGTTCCTATATCAGGGTCTGAAGTTTATAACAGCAAAATCCTCATAAATAAATCCAAATTTACAAGTCCTGTTATATTAAATAAATAAAGTGAATAGTATTTAGAACTGCTTACTTAACTAGGAACTGCTCTATCAAGTCCTTGCACCTCTTGAAACAAACAGTTGTGTTGTGTTAAATATTAATCAAATAGGTATATGACCGTTTCAGATAATGAGAGGGTTTAAATGCTTAAAAAAACCCAACTGATCCTATGGCCTCAGGTATGTGTCATTGCAGGACTGAATTTAGCATGTCTAGAAAAGCTGATTCAACTCCTACCACCATCAACTGGCAGGTTCAGGTGAAAATGAATTCCTGGCAGAGATGCTTTGTTTATCTGATATTATTTCCTTAAACATATATACATAAACAAATAATTCCTTGTAATTGCTATGATCACCACAGCTCTTTAGAAAACAGGTTTCAATACTGGACTCAGAAACTGACTTCTTTGACCTTATTTTGTAAGGAACAATCTAGACAGTGTAACCTTGCTGTTGGCAGCCTTAGAGATGAAGCTGATCTCAATTCCATTTAAAGTCTTGCTTGCTCTTTGATCACATGAAACAAGGTCAAACTTATTTTACCTGAAGGTGTACCCTGTAAAACCCAGAAAAGTGCTACAAAGAAGCAATAGAATCATTCATAATTTAAATGACAGCATGTTTTATACAAAGGACTGTCAAGGAATATGACAAGGCTATGAAGTAAATTGAATAGAATTTAAGGAATCAATTGCAGGTGGCAGAGCTAAATGAGAAGGATTAAAATCATAGTTAAAAGAAAGGGCACTGGAAATGAAAGTAGTTAGAGACAGATGTAAAACCACTTTAGTGATTGCCTAGCATATTTCTAGTATTTTACAAATAAAAAATAATTGCCTATTAGAAGGAAATAGTAATTAACAGCATAATAAAAAAGAGAATGAAAAGACAAACCTGAAGAACAAAAACAATAAAGAAGATGGGGCAGCCTGCAAACATACTTCAGTTGTAAGTTAAAGGTGCTTTTAGTGATTGAAGTTTTCTTACTAATGAAAACATTTAGAGCCTCTTACACAGCTCACATCATCTTGTGTAAATGTCAGCAAAAAGATGCTGCATAAATATATCAGGCAAGTGAAAATGGAGTAGTGATTTTCCCACTAATTTCTTCAGGATTTTTTGTGCAACACTGAGGAACATTGTTCCTCAGGTGTTTTATTTGACTTTTAAACAATAAATAAATCAAATACTTTTTTTCTGTCCCCAGTGCATGTACATATACACAGCAGTCTTATAAAATATTAAAGCAGCAGAAGAAATAATGTAATATTGCCCAACTGTTTATCTAAATATAAAGCTTTATGCTCTAATTACCAGCAAGTCTCATAAGAGATGAAACTAAAGTAGGGAAAATGAGGAGATCCACCAAAACAAAGCCATGAGACATCCTAGGTTTCTATTGGTATCTACGTCCCTGAAATGTTCTTATTGCCTGGCAGTATCTCATTAGGACGAATGGGTCACTTCACAAGTCTTTGGAGACTTTCTGAAAGGGCAGAGAGACATGAAAGGGAGAAATAATAGCATTTACTTTCTCCATCATTTAATAGCTATTTACTGGCATGGCAATCAGGTGCTTTGCATTTAAAAAAATGACACAGAATCACTCAAGTTTTTTGAGATTTTTCACTTTTCCTGCACAAGCTTTCACACTTGAAACACACACACACATATTTTTTGTTTTGTTCTGTTTCTTCTAAATAACTAGCTTAATGTTTCAAATTCTTGGCAGTTAAAAGCTTCTATTAATATTTGTACCTCTCAAATATAGCTTCATGACAGGTAAGTGCTAACACACCTTCAGTGTATATAGGTTTCTTTGAAAGCCTATTAATGCAGCCCTCTTCCTTTTTAGCACAGATGTACCTAATGTACCTTCTCCAGTTAGTTTGTCTTCAGAGTTCACACCGACTGAAATAAAAGTAACCCTTAAAGCAGCAGGATAAGCCTGCTATTAGCCTAGCTTTATAGAAATTTCAGCCTCCTGATGGAAGAAATGGGAGTAGGTAGAAAGACATGGTGGTAACTGAAGATCTGGTATACCTCTAATCAGGCCAATGTAAGTTCCTAGGGAGCTGAGCAAAGGCCTAGACAATTTCATGTCAATCTCCTGTTAAAAATTTGCTGAGATGGTATACTTCATCCACCAAATGGTGGGGTTATAGCCAAGCTCCCTCCCCCTTGAGCTTCTTGATAAAGGTGAAGATTTCCATGCTGCCCAAGACAAGTGAATCTTTCCTGATACCAATAAAAAAGGACATTCCACAAAACACAGTCACTACTGCATCTCCTCCTCATTCTGTATGGATTCTTTCTCTGCCTTCCTTCAAGGAATTATAAAAGTCAGTCATGGTGCTATACGTTCACTGCTAGTTAGTGGAGAGAAAGGATTTTAGCAATACCTGCCACCTTGTCCAACACCTGTAAAGACGAAGAGATTGATTAACCCCACAGATAGTTGATGGGTAGGTATCCATGTGATGGAACAAAACTCTCCCTGATAGAGACAGATAATGTAATAACATGGTGTCATCTTGTAGCAACACGCTGGGAGATTCAGGCTGGACATTGGGAGAAACTTTCACACTGCACAGGCTGCTCAGAGAAGCTGTGAAACCCATTCCTTAGCAGTTTTCAAGACTCAGCTAAACAAAGCTGGGTGATCTCCTGTGAGGTCGGTGACTGTCCTGCTTCAGGCAGCAGGTTGAACTCGATGACCTTGGGAGGTTCCTGCCAACTAACACAACATTCAGTGAGCACTGTACACTTACAAAGGCCCAGCTGGATGCCTTAAGGCAACAAAAGGAACTGAATCTGTAGAAGCGTCAGATGGTACAGAGGTATTTGAACCTGCTCTCTCTTCTGTGGGACCTTTGGGATCATGAATTTATCTCCAAATAGGTCCTTTAAGCATTTCCGGATATTCTTCAGAGTCAAAATGGTTTGTTAGCATAATAAAGCTTTAGCTTTAAGGAATCTGTAGCTTCCTTAGTGACTTTGAGAACATGAGATCTGTTTTCATTTCTCACATCTTTAAAATCATTCCCAAAGTGTGTTACAATGCAAAAAACTACCAGAGAAGCTTCATTGTCCTGAACTGGAATTTCTCATATTCATATTTTAACAATTATTTGTTAAATAATTGCAGCCAAAGCCTCAAAAGATAACACCACCAATTGATGGCATATTTATCACTATTTTAAATGTGCATAAAGGCAATTATTTAAACAGCTATATAAATAATCAGTTCTTTCAAAACGTTAACTAAATCAGAAATTTACCTATATTACTGAACATAAAAGCTTTTCAGCATTTTCAGTCTTGCTCTGGACGATCAAGTCTTCAACACTATAAGGTTTTGTGACATACACCACAAACAAAAATAAGGAAAATGCAGAAAACATGTCCTATATTCTACAATTATTTTAGCACATATTTAAAATATTCAGATTTTTATTTAAGCATATTCGGTTAAGGGCAATAATTTTTAAATAATCTGAAGTAACTAATATGTTGTGAAGTTAAATGCTTCATAAAATTCCTTTTCATAAAGAACAATAATCCACAAGATCACTTCTCTTATGCTAGTATTTTTCTTCAGTAATTTAAATTTTGCTTTGGAAATCTAGAGTTACTTTTTTTTTCTTAAAAAGACATGAAGTTCAAAAATATTTTTTAGTTTATTCTTTTGAGTAAATAATTTTTAACTTAGCTTTAGAGAAAAGCTGTTTATGCAAACAATTTTTCAACTAAGTTTATCAAATATATCAATGCTGTTATGAAAAAATGTTGTTACCAAGGTCTGCATTCCAACAATTTTATAAATACAAATTCGCCTTACATAGACATAAATTCTGAAAAAGTATTTTAAGAAATATTTTTAAATTATGTTTTACATAGAACTTTTTTAAAAAATGGAATTTTCTCATCTCCCAAATCTGATACAATATTCTAAAATCCAAGTATAATTTTTCTATTAAAATACAGATTACATTAAGATTGCTCATCAGATGTGTTCATTTTTTAATCATCGCTTCTAATGTGTCGGTCTTTTCTGTTAAAGAACTGAAATAAAAAATAAAAATATGCACATTAAGGCACCTTTGCCTGATTAACTGTTAAGACTAGAGAAATTAGCTCATCTTAAGCAACTGCAAAAACACTCTGTTTTAATGACACAAAGCCATATATCTATGGACATTAATTCTATAATTTAAAAAAGTGACAATAATGTTGTACAGCCAAAGGACACTGTTTACTAAAAGGGTGGTTTTGGTAACTCACAGATAAAGGAAGTAAAGTTGGCATTATCTTTTCTTCCCATCTTTTAAAAATTCTAGTGAAAAGAACAGCTCATATGGAGCCATTTAACTTTTCTTTTCCTATGTTGATGTCAGCTTTGCAGTTATACTTGGCATAACAGCTTTGATTAAACATTTTATATAATTGTAAGCTTCCTGAGGGGACTCAGAATGGAACTATCAGGTGCTTGGGTTACATTCCAGATGGCAAGAGATTTGCTCAGCTTCACACTCCTCTTCCCACTGATGATACTAAACCACAGAGGAATTCATTTGCAAGTAATTCCAGGAACCGTCAGGCTGAATTTCAAAGAATTAAAAAAAATCAGCAACTCCACTCTGAAAACAAAACAGATGATTTGCAGTATCTGTTTTATAAACAATTCTAAGGTTTTCCCTTGAGGAATTTTTAAACCCATCTGCAAGGTTTAGGTTCCAAAAGTGCTGCTGCTACACTAAGGTTATCTGTGAGCTGAAATGGCTTTCCAGAGTTAATCCTTTCCCACTCCTGATTTGCTGTGTAGCTAAATGGATACTTGAGCTAACAACCTATAGAAGCAGACGGGTTTGGTAAGGGCATGTTGAGAACTCAGTCTATAATCAAATTCATTTGGGCTACCATCACAAATGGCCACTATCTAGACAAACTTCATTTACCACAGCAAGTTAGCTTCTGCAAGCAGTCAGGAGGGATCCAATTGCACCTGCAGAAATAGCAATACCAAGGTACACCTTCAGGAAGTTCAGGAAAAAACCTGAGGACACTGCTGTGCTATATTCTAGAAAGCATCAGATGTGGAGGACAATCACAGTGACCATTCTTAGAAATCCCTAAGATGGCTGGATGTGCTGTTTTCCATTTTCCTGTTTCCAGTAAGCTTTCAGTTGTTCATACTTGCTTCTCACCTTTAAATAGAATGTTTTAATGTGTGCTTAACATGCATAATGACCAAGCTGGACTGGCTTCAGGAGTTTTTCTATCCCATCAAAATGGACATCTAGCATGGGACTTCAGCACAGTGGAAGTATTTCCACCCAAAGCTTCATCCCAAAGATTCTCTCTGGCTACTGAATACTCCTAAGGGTCACTATTCTGAGTTCAGACTCAAGACCAAAGCAAGACTGTTTCCTGTCATGCACAAAACTGAACTAGGCTGAACTAAATATCTGTCACAATAACTACATACTGAATTTGACTTCGTTTCATTTTAGCATCCTAGAAGACTTTATCTGCTGGATTTTAGGCTCAACACCCAGCAGCAGACTGGCTTTCCACTTCCCATTCTCAGTAACACATAGCTGTGACAGCTTGAGAATGCCTGAGGAAGAACAGGCAGCCATGGGGAAATGAGTACTGGTTTTGTATTTCATCCAAAGACAATAACAATAATGATGTGATTGTCCTGCTAAAATACATTGAAAGAGTGGTTACAGACACAGAGTCAGAGGAGTTTGGTTCCAGGTTAGGAAAAAAGTATCTTTTCAAAGTTTTGTTCTGTGTGTGGAACAAAACTGTAATGCATAACGAGAACTGACCTAGTGCTAACAACTACAAGGAGTTACTGGCTAAAAATAAAGGCTCATTGGAGAGCATGTGCAGATTCACTCAAAGTTAGTGCAACAGATAGCAGCAGAAGTGGTAACTGCAGTGAAATTAATGCCTAATTTGTTGATCCCAATTTGTTTTATTCACTCTGTGTTACCCACTTTTTTACTGCTAACAAGGAAAGGTAGAAGAGCAAATAAACAAAACTGTATAACTTGATTCTCGTCAAAAGCTACAGAGGAAATGGAATACTTTGGAATGGGCTTCCCTGTTATGCAGTAAATCATAAATTTCAAATGAAGATTCACAAAATACTGTCAGAATTCATCACCTTCTGAAAAACAATCAAGGAATTTAACTATGGGCAGTAATTTGAAAAATTAACATCAGTAATCTGATGTTGGTCTTAGGAATGTAAGGTATGATTAAGTAACTCTTGGATGTCAGGTTATTTCAGGACACAGTTATTTCAAGCCCCACTTCATTCTGAATAAGCAAAATATAGAAGCATTACACTAGAGCATCTTAACATAATAACAATATGAATGTGAACAAATTAATTTTGTGGAATGACCTCTGCTTTCTTATCAATATAGTTTGCAGATCTTACCTTTACCTTTGACTGATAGGTTGTAAAAGTTAAAGCAGTATTTCACTATAAGAGATTCTTTGAATCAAAGAATTAAAAGTAATGCGAAACAGAAAAAAGGTCAGATATATCTGACCTTGAAAGATAAGAATGAGCTGCAACTCTTTAAAGCTTCTGAAATCTCAAAAATAAATCTAAAAGAAAGGTCAATAAAGGATTTAGTCAATTTGCTTACGAATAAAACTTTAACAAAAAGTAAATCTTCTGTCCTATCAGATGAGTAAAATTTCATGCCTGAACTATATTACAGATCTAGCCACAAATGAGAATTAAAATGAACATTCTTTCACCTCATATATACAGGAAAACTATTGAAAAATTTAAACAGTAATGTATAGGTTTAAACTTTTTTATTTTTTCATGAAAATAATTCTTAGGAAATAACATTGTAATAATAGGAAAAGTCATATAAAGTCAATTTAAAAATTAATATATAGCCAAAAGATGTAACTTCAATTACGTTTTAAGTTTGAACTCTATTTGAAATTACCATGACAGGCATTCAGAAGTATTTGTTTGCTGGTATTTTTAGTGTAGTTATATTTAAAGTTCTGCAATTTTGATCAGTTTCTTGGAGGGTTTTTTAAATATTAAAATACCAGTCCTTAGTTTGAATAGAGGGAAGCCTTCAGGACATAAACATCAATTATAAACCACTGTTCTGACTGTCCTATGGATTTAAAAAATAAAAATGGAAAAAACATTCAAGTCATAGAATAGAATAGCCTTATGGGACAGGAAGCAAGCCAAAATCAGAGCAACAAAAATTACTATTCTGTGCAACTTCAGAAACCTGAACTTGTCTCAGAAAATTCAGAATCCATTCAAGAAACAACTACTTGAATATAAATAACAAAGGATTATGTCTTCTGTAACTCTTACAGAAGATATAATAGCACTTTGTTCAAGAGAGGAGTCAAAAATGGACAGTACAACATTAGTCAGGAAGGAAATATTCAGAAACATATCACCTCTGCAAGGGACGATTTTGCTTACAATTCACTTGATTTAAATCTACTCATTTCCTTTTCTATTCTTTACTTAGAAAATTCTTTACAAGACAAGTACTTTCAAAAGAATCTCTGAAATCATTCTCTTCCCATAAACAAAATTGCCAATAAATATCTTACACCTGCTAGAAATTGATATGTAATTATGTAACATCCCAAATTTTGGAAAGTTAGATTTCAATGTCATAATGTTTGAGATTACTTGGATGTTCAAGGAGTTTCAGTCTGTCAATTATATAATAGAAAAAAAGTAGCTATTATTGCTCTGTTTACACAAAATATTATTTGCAATTCTAATAGGGTAGAAGTACTCAAAGTACAAAAAATTAACTTCAAGCTATAGTAATTCTTCACATAAAGATATTTTTGGAACCTGTGAATTATATAGCTATTCATAGTCACATTTTGTCTCTGCCAATACTTGCCACAAACACCTAGGAAAGCTCACCTCAGAGCAATCTTTATAATTTTTATGAATTTATGTTTTGTCAGTCCTTCTAAAATGCTGTAACAAAGTTTCCCTATTCTTCTTGAATGGATTAACAAATAGGTAGTTGGAGAGGTTTGGGAGCATGTGAATTGCTAGGAAGTTACGATGATAGGATAAAATTATTTGCAGCTATAGTGATGCTGCCATACCAATGTCTACCAAAAAACAGCTTTGTCATGCTGTTTACAGTACTTATTTAAATAATAAATACCTGAAACTCCAATAATTTTTACAACCTTAGCCACCTATTGGGTGTATTCTACATTTTTATTCCAGCAAGGTCTCCTCTGTTCAGTTTTACAACCTTCTCCCCATTTCTGAAGCAGAAAAGGTGACTATTATCTATAGAGAGATAACATGGAAAGTCGCATCAAGAAGTTATTTATCACGTGAATAATTTTATACATAGGTAAAAAAGATTCCTCCTTTTGAAGAACTATGATCAATCTGAGACCAAGAGACTGCCTGACATGCTAGTCATCACAAGCAATCAGAAAATTTGTGGCATTGATGATACCATTTTAATGCTTCTAGATTTTTCTTTTCTTTTAGTGCAGACTTGTATTGCCTGTTGCCTTTAGATGTTTCAGGAGACACATGTGAATATTTCAAACAAAAATATGGCAGCTTAGAACTTTGCATTACATATATGTTTCAAAAAGCAGTTATGGGTCAGATGGTGCCTAGCTGTATAGAGCTGCAGAAGGGAATAAATCCTCCTAGCTGCTCTTGTGCACCCATCTAGGAAGAACAGCAGCTCTGACACTGAATAACACACCTGTTCTGTCCGCATTTTTGCCCCAAGAGGATTCTGAAGTGCTTGAAAAATACTTGGGAAGTCAGGAGGAAGTGAATTTTCTGGTCTCTTTCAGCAGATGTTCCTTAAGGTGCGTATTATCTGCACACTGTGCCTTTCTGAGGTCACTGAGAGGACACGGATTTTTCCAAAGGAATCTAAAGAAAAAAAGGGAAGTAACCTGCACACTTGGTTTGTTAAAATACTGTTCCTTGTAACAGTCAAGTGTAAATATGCCTGACCTTCTCCTTTAGCCTGTTCCTCTATAAAGGAATGAGAAAAAAAAGTAAATTTCCAGGGACACTAAAACAGGAAAAATTGGAAGATAGGGAAAGAGGCAATTTCTTGGTTTCTGACTAACTGAAATAAGGGGGAACTCACCACTTCTAAATATTAGCATAGCACTTACCCTCCTCAAGGCAAATGAGACAGCTCAGATTGACAAAAAAACCCTCCCACAGCAACCAGCAAAAACAGGTTTGGCATTTTTAGGACAGAGGTTCTGGGACTGCCTACACAAAAGATTCATCAAAAATTTATTGAAGCTGGTAATAGGGCAGCTTTTTTCCTCATATGAGACTAGAGTGAAAACCCACAAATATTCAAAACTTTCTAAGAAAAGCAACAATGTACATTTGTTTCTGAATGGACTCTTGCATCTCTATCATCTTCATATGTCAAAAATAATTTGATTACATGAATTTTTACAATGAATAGAAAGACTTAAAAGACAAGGAGAAAATACAGCAAAGTGTAATACAGCCAGAAAAGGGAAAGCAAGGCACTTTGGGAGGCTATTTTAGGGCAATGTTTTCATTAATTAATCTCCCAATCACATAGCATCTGTCAGCTATGGAAAACCGTTAAGGAAGAATGAATGGAAATTGTACTACAGAGAAAAAAATAATGCATAATAAGCTGATTACAAAATTATCTCCTGTAGACCTTCAGAAGAAAAGTAGCTTGAATCATACAAGGAACAAACTAGATGTGTTCATACAACCTGTGTAGGGAATGAACAGAGCCAGATCTGGCTGAGACAAAGGAAAAATCTTCCTCGTGCTTTTATTCTCACGGGCAGAGCGGATTGACACTTTGCATGGCTGAAACCACACAGCTAAATATTCATTAGAAAAGACATGCATTGCAAATGCAGGTAAGCCTCTTTTGAAACAATGAACCATTTTCAGGTGTATGTTTCCCCAACGTGTTCATTTTTTTTCGTGATTCAGACAATTTAGCTGGATATACTTTTGCTGGGAAAAAAAAAATAGATTGCCTGGACTGCTTTTGCTCCTTATTTTTGGCATAATTCTTGGAATCAATAATGAAATAAAGGATCAGAAAACAGATTATGGTTTTCAAGAGGTACCCACCAAAATAAAACCTGAAATTAGGTTTAAGGTGTGCATTATTCCCCTGTACAGACCTCCCCTATATAGTAAATAACTGATTGAAGTAATGTGATTTTGATA
Source organism: Phainopepla nitens (assembly GCA_013400175.1). Classification (NCBI taxonomy): domain Eukaryota; kingdom Metazoa; phylum Chordata; class Aves; order Passeriformes; family Bombycillidae; genus Phainopepla; species Phainopepla nitens. Next base: position 113,796 of record VXBQ01010011.1, on the reverse strand, counting down.
TAAATTTTAAACAACAAACATTCTAAAAAATATTTTCAAGTCCCAAGAATTTTCACATGCAAATGAAAATGTTCTAGATAATCATATATAATGAATATTTTGACACAAAAATCAGAACAGTAAAGCTTTAATTTATTGAGCCACGTAACTGTTCTGTGTATCTCAGAGGTCTCCGTGTGTTACCTTTGAATTACTTCTCATTCACTAACAACTACAAAGAAGGTTAATGCTGCCCTTGCATATTCTGTGTACTTCTTTTTCAAGAAGAGACAGTGATTTTAGTGATTTCCTTCAGCTGAGTCCCTGACCATATTGCTTTGGTGTGTGTGTATTCATTGTGCAGTGCCAGAAAGATTTCCACTGTCAGTTATATCACAGGTTGATTCTATACCATTAAAAATATATAGCACCATTGTCAACTGAAGGACATAATGAACTGAAAAGCTCCAATGCATTCTTAAAGGAGCAATCTAGTATCAGACCTCTAAATCTCAGTAACTGCTATGTGGCTATGACCAGGAAAACTACTCCCATGGACTAAATCCATGGTGACACAGTGGTGAATGGGACTGCCCTCTCTTTTCCTTTCTGCCTGTTAAGAACAGCTGTTTTATTCTTGTATTTCTATTCTCTTTATTCTGCAATACATTGGCGATCAAAACATTGAAAATATTTTCTTAATAATACCAAATCATTTATTAAAACTGAAGTTGTTTTATTTGTCTTGGTCTCAAACACAAAGCAGACGAATTTCCCTTAATTGCACCTGAGGAATCAAAACTGTGCTGCTAATGTGCAATTCAGCTATTAACATACTTTATCTAATGATATTTAAATGAAACATTTGGTGTTCACTTTGTCCCTAAAAGTCAGACTTTTTTTTTATTTTTCAAGACAAAGAAATACTAGTTTTACATTCCATTAAAAGCAATCATTGTAGCAGACAGTTTCCAGCTGAATACTTCCCTCTCTGCCTAGGTGTTTATATGTCCCTTGATGTATGTCTCCTTTCTTGCAGCAGCTCAGCATTTCCCCAATCTATGGTATATGTCACCACAGGTTATCAAATACTGTGACTTGAAGCTATGAAGGCAAAAAAAGTAAAAGATAAGGAGGTTCTCATCTGTATTTAAATTTCTTCTTATTACATTCTTTCTGTATTTCCTCTTTCTCATCTCACAAAATAATAATAAACTCATCACCCACCCCGGGCCCACAGATGCTGGGAAGCAGATACAAGCAAACCGATGATTCTCAGGAGAGGCCGTCCTCAGACAAATCATCTGTGTGTTTGCCCACCAGGCCAACATTGCTTGGTACAAAAGGCTTCTGAGCCGCTTCTGAGCTGCTTCTGCAACAGGAGAACTCTATATTCAAAAAGCCTCCCATGAGCAGAATTCACTGAGATGCAGAACAAAATATAAAGGAGTCTGACTTAAAAATTACTCATGCAAGCAACTTGTGACTATGTACAATGTTCTCCCATCCTATCAAGCTTTCTCTACAGATTTTTTTTTCTATACAGAGGAAACATCTTCCATTCCTAGCATAATTTGTTTGGAACACCTTATTATATTTGATTAAAAGTTTAACAATGTTTTGATACAAAAGAGCTTTTGCATAATTACAAGAGAATGACATGAAGCTAATACTAAATATAAAATTTTGTCTCTCATTTTATACCTGAAACTCAGTTAAGCTTTTACAGAGCACCTGCAAAGGTTTCCATTAATTCTCCCAGTGTTTGCTTTGTTGTGAACAAACACTTTGTTGTGTTCATCCCTCTAAATTATGATAGCTGCCAGCAATTTTAAATTATTCACAGCTAATGAGGTAGAGGAAAGCCCTCAGCACTCCTGAGGTTGCAAGGACAGATGTGGTGTTAAACTGGTATTCTGTCAGCTGTGAAGGTATGATGCCTGTATGGCCAAAAAAACAGCCTTAAACTGCTAATATGCCACTACAGCACTGAAGAGTAATGGCTCTGAACCCCAGGGTTTAGGCCATAATGTTCTGAGAATCCTGCAAACAGTGAAGTGGATATAGTTCCTGTTACAATAACAACACTCTAGTACTCTAATAAACTAGTAGGTTATTATACACAATCTTTTAAAAACTTTAAAAGGTTGTGTTTAATACTTTCTAGCCACAGTTATACTCCTACCAAGCACCTGTAACTTCCCTGTAATGCAGTTAACAGTAGTTTATTTTTTATAAGGTTCCAGAGTAGGTATGAAATTCATATTTTAGAGTGTGTTATATAACAAGCAAATATCATCCATTTCCCATTAATTCCAAATACAACTATTCAGTTTCCTACCAAAATTGGTTTAGAAAGCATAATCCTTCATACATTTTGACTGACCTATCCACTTTTAAATCAATCAGTTCAGTCTTCTGGATTTCAGGATGCTAAAAAGGCATCAAGATATCTATAGCAGAAAAGAAAGCACTTCATTGCTAGACATGAGCTCATGCTAGACAGGAGTACTCCAGTAACAAACACCTTTTGTGTCACATCATCTACTGGTGATAGTGTCCAGCCATAGCTCTGGGCTGGAGATTTAGTGATCTCAATTAATGTACAAGCTTTGTACTTTACCACAAGACTATGAAGATACTGTGACAATTACCTGTTCCCTGTGTGCAACCTTCAGTGAACAGAGTCTTAGTCATCTACTGTCTCCCAGCATCTGAGCATTCTTTTATGACTTTTCTCACCTTTCCCCTTCTTTCCTTCCCAGGTATGTGCATTTCCTACAAGAGTTCTTTTCCCCTAAAATTGTGAAATTGTACAGTAAAGGAAAAGCATTCTGAACACATGACATTACAAATTCACTACAACCTAAGAAAAGACAAGTGAACTCACTATGTGAAGAAAGATAAAATTATTGTGGGCCATATTGAGAAGCAAACTGCAAAATCAGCTTTTTCTTGGTTCATCATTGTCTCCACATCCATGTGGAAACATCTGCTGAAATAAATAGACATAAAAGTACAGGCATACAGGATTGTTTGCAGTGCATTCTAAAAAACTGATGACCAAGGAATGAAGCACATGATTTTACAGGTAACTCTTTTTTTATAGTAATAGAGATTTAATTTTTACCTGTACTGAAAATTGCAGTAAGTAAGGAGAATCCTTAGCTTACCATGTAGGATACCTTGACTATCTAAAATGGCCACAAAAATCACTCTTTTTCAATTAAGGTTGTTACAAGTTCTTTGCAATATTTCCATAGATCTTGAAATTACAAGAATGCATTACAGAAAGACTGTGAAAAAGAACATGCATTTTCCTATACATGAATCATTCAATTGAAACAGATTTTTGGTTCATTCTTGGATGCAAAGTTTAGAAGCAACCAGCAGGTTGAAAACTTATACATTAAGAAGAAATTAAAAAAACATATGTAATAGTGCCAGCCAGTAATCACTACTAAATCATGTCCCAATGATAGCAACCTTACTGCAGAGTTCCTCAACACAAGCCAAACATATCATTATCAAAAATGATAAATTCTTATCCCATTTAATCTTACTACACTTACTATTATTATTAACACTGTTTTAAAATAAAGCCATTTGCTTTTGCTATAATTTTTCTAAAGAAGTGAATGATGCTTCTTTGTGATACAATAGATACATACACTGCATTTTTGTTGTTCACTGTGTTAGTATTTTATTCTGAAATAATTCTCAAAGGCCTGCTATCTGATGGAACTTTATTCTTTCTAGCGGCTGCAAAACTTTCCAAAATAATATATGTCTTGTTCATGTATTCATCACTCAGCTCTGATGTATGCTGACCAACTGTCAAGTTAGAACATACCTACACAGAAATAGAACTGAAATTACATTCTCTTTCTAGTAAAGATTGACTCTTCCGAGAGGTTCAAGGCAAGCCCTGAGACCATGCCTTCAGTACTGCTGGACACAGCCTGCGAGGATGTGAACTAAGTGTCTATGAAGATGCTCTACATTTTGAAGCTAAAACAGACCTTTATAACTAGTCAGAAGAAGAAAAAAAGAGCAATCTATTACATGCATGAATAACCTAGTATTAACTGCCGGCAAATGAAACCAGCTTTTTCTTTAAATGCCTCAGTCTTCTACATGTTCACCATAAAAAGCTGAATTTGTGGTACTTACAGGCAACTGAGGTCAAAGAAACCAATTAGGAGCAGTAGAAGCAAATGGACGCATTTTGGTTCAGGCAAGGACAAACAGTGAAACAGTAAATGCTTTGATGAGAATCTCAGCTGGAGAAAGAGGATACGTATTACATGTCACATTACATGTTACAGTGTTTTACAAAACACTGAATATGTCTTATAAATGCAATAAACAATATGTCATATAAAAAGCACTAAAATTGGCAAGAGAAGGGGACTGGGTTCCAGTCACCTTGGTAAAAATGGGAGGATCTGCATTGTGTCAGTTGCAGATTTTGGTTTACTTTCCCATTTGCTCCTACAATGAAATGAGCTGATTCTGTGGCATTAACAGAATATTCAAATAAATTTTAATTCATTTGGCAAAGTCCTATTTTGACTTCAGAACCTGCTGGTTTTTCTGCATTTTTCACCCATCACAGGAGTTTGTGACAACTTGAGTTCCTCTGTGCTCTTTTACAGGATTGTGTATAATGGCCTTGACCTTGAGTAGGGTTTCTGGAATGCCATTTTTTTAAAGTTTTAGATTTCCATACCATGAACTCTTCTTAATACCGCTCTCTTCTCTCTATATATCCAGTTCTGTTTCCATGTGCATGGATGCCTTCCCTGAGTTGCAGAAGCCATATGAATATGGTTGCTTTTCAAGTAACTTTCAATTTAGTAAGAATTCAAAAATTCCACAGCAGAGTTTACTGTTTCAGCTTGGGGCAGGCTGCTTGAACTTTCCAACACTGACCTCTTGGATAAATACTAAACTACAAGTAGCTTTCCCACTCCCTTAGTGAGGAAAGCTAGAAGCAAAAAGAGAAGGAAGAGACATAAAACAGAAAGATGCCTGCAGCTAAATTTTACTTCTTGTTGCTTTCAAACAACCTAGCATAATTTCACCAAGGTTTTCAGTGGGTGACAGGTAGCCGGTATCACTCACACCTCACTACATTGTCAAAAAAAGCAGGGGAGAGGGCTGAAAGCCACAGAACTGTAGCACTAAGAAAGGTTAATAACCTGACAATTTTTCAGGAAAAAAAAAAACAGCTCTAAATTTTTACTACCTTCGTTGCAACTTAAGACAGAGTTTGTCAATTCTACACAATGAGAGATCACTGAACACACACCTCATCTAGTAAATTTTAAGAGTTTCTCCCTAAAGGTGAATCTATTCCCTAACAACTACTGTTCTTCCCCAGTGGTTTGCCCATTTGAAAACATCATGGGATAATATTTCAATTCCCCATACAAGGTCCACAAAGATGGACTTAGTCAATAGGTGAACTTTCAGGTTCTATCTCCTTTATGAAATATAAGGGGACATAAGTCCACACAGATGAGCTGTATTTGGCTAGTCTAGCGAGATAAAGAATTTTTAAGCAAGTAATACTAATTACAAGCATTCAAATTCAAAAGATAAGCCCACAATCATAACATTGGCTTTAAAGCCTTGAAAGGAAAAAGGGAAAAAGATTCACATTTCTTCCTACTGAGGTGAACTTGCCAATCATTCCTTCCTAACTTACAAAAACCACTTTAAAGTATAATAATAAAAAAAAAATAGTAATAACAACAACAAAAAGCTTAAATTCTTAATTATAAGGTGAACCCAGGATTTTCACTGTAATTTTTTGACAAAGAATACCAAAATGGAGTGGGGTATGAGGATTCTTGGTAAATCAAGGAAACTCTCATAGAATTTAGGGTAGGTAAAATGTTACATTACGTGATTTTTTAATAAAGAGATATATTCATGTATGTTATAGCATACTAACTGTATGTGGCTTTTTTTTAATCATCTCAAAAACAGATATCAAAACACTTCTTGACAATAATCAGAATCAGCACAGCTACTTTACAGATCGAAAAACTGGGACACAAAGGACTGAAACTACCAGACAAAGGGAGCAGTCAGCAAAACCCTTGTATTGACATTATAGCTCAAACATACAACAGGAGTATTCCTTACCCAACCATATCCCAAAAGAGGCATTTCTACATTTACACATTTTACTCATAGACAAAATGTCAAAAATTAACAAAATGTAGCTTATTATTATGTGCAGTACTGTGCAATTTTCTCATCAATTTTTTTTTAAAAATCCTATTTCTATGCTTAGCATAACCACCTGATAAGAACCATTTCCTGTGAGCTTCAGATCCGATCTAAATATAAATACCTGCCCATTTTGTCTTTCTGAACATGTAAAACTTTCAGGTCTTAAATCAGAGTGAAAACATACCAAATAAATTCAAATTGCTTTGACACTCTGCCTTTGACACCCAAAAATTAAGTAAAGGTAAAGTATAAAAAGAGAAAAGAAGAAAGGGTGATTTCAAGGTAATATCAATGTCTTTGCCCTAAGTAGGGAAAAAAAAACCAAAGGGTGGCATATGATTAAATATAGTTTACCAAGTTCAACACTTTTGTCGCCATTTAGTGAAAAGTATTTGGCAATCAGCACCTAAATTTTATGATTTAATCCCAGGAAGACTTATGTGCAAATTTACTCCAATTCCTAAAGTTTATTGTGTGCATAAATCTTCAGGATCACATCTGAGTCATCCATTAAATCCTTGTGATACAAAACACTGTGTCATCATATAAAGTAATGTATCACTCAATATTTCTGGAATAGGAACTTGGTCTGGGAAGATCGCTCATTAGATGGGGATAATAAGGCATCATTTCCAAAACGGCACAAGAACACTTCACATAGGAAAAGCTGGACATGAAAATAATCAGATTTCCAGAATTACAGCTCATGTTTACAAATCTCAGAGACTTCAAAATAAAAGATCATTTGGCTGATTATTCACAGATTACAACTCTTGCCTCCTTTTGACCTCACATATATGACAAGCTATTAAGTTCTGAAAATGAAAAAAAAAAATGAAACAAAGCATAGCCCTATAAAATAAAGCATAAAAATCAACTTTTACTTGCAAACGCTCTGAACTGGAAAAAGGCTGTATGCACAAACAGCTTCCGTTCATTAAAGAGCATGTTTCTAATTTCCTACTGCTGACTCACAGCAATTAAGCCAGAAAACATAGTCAAGACAGAAAGACAGGCAATTCACTATTGGCAGACAAGCTTATTCACAGTGTGAATTTGGCTCTCAGGACAAGAAATGAAGTGTCACAAAATCCTAGAAAAGCAAATTTCCCGTATGCTTTAATTTAAAAATTTGAGCAAATAGAAAGAGGTACATGGAATAATTAGGCTGCAAACATTATGGTTTTAGTTACAGCTGGCATAGCAAGAACAGGCAGCTGAAAACACAAGGAATATAAAGCACTGAATATTCCTTCAGTGATGGAACAATCTATCACCTACATCACAGCAAGTGTTAGGGTAAATGTGTTCTGACAACATTAGGCACCAAATGCAAACAAAGAAATAAACAAACCAAATGTAAAGTTACAGTGGTCCAAAGAACAAAAGAATCAGAGTCATAAATGAGGCTTTTGCATGCAATCTCATGAGCTAAGTATTCAGAGACAATAAGTTTTCAATAGCAGTGCAAATACACATGCACAGAGGCTTGGTTAATACTCTACTATAGTAATATCAGGTCTACTTCAAGCCTGTAGACTTCCATCTTGAGTCTTTATTTCTTTTATTCATTTAAACCAGCTGTGAAACTAACTTAAATGAGAGTTCAGAGAAGTTTCTGACAGTCAAGTGCAGCCTCTCATACTAAGGTTTGCATGATGCCGCTTCACACCTGGCTGTAGCACAACAGAGAACTCCAAGATTCTACTGGTAACCAGAGAGCTGGGATAAAACACTGGTACCATCTTCATCACACTCTCATAAGCACAACCATGGCAAGAATAAATAGCAGAAAGAGCTACTTCAGCTTTTTCAACTATCTCTCCAAAAGTAACTTGTTAACTTCTTTACCTGCGTCTGCAAAGGGAGGAGGAGAGTGGATAATCTTTAAGGTCCATTCCAGCCCCTTAACATTCTATGAGTCTGCATGTTAATATTTTCTCATCTGAATCCAGTTGCCAAGGTATGCACTTTTCATAGGAAAATGTCTTTTAAACTGTGAGAGGAGAAACCTTGTTTGATTTGCTTCATACAGCTAATTCTTCAAAAGTCACTTTGTCTTCCATTTCCACAGCTGGCTTTTTCAAAACAAGTTTAGTTTTCAATGAAGGACATTTCACAGAGGAGCAAATTATCTGCATGTTACTATTATTTCAGATCACCAGTAGCACAGTGTGTTTGATTTTTTAAGACCAACATGTTGAATAATACTAGGGTGAGATTGTCTTACAATGGTCCTTGCAAGAGCTGCTGCTGTATCCATCATTAAAGCATAAAGTGCAAACTACTGGTCTGGGCAAGCCTTCCAGCACAGATGGGCTGCCCCAGAAGGCAGGGATTTTCAGCTAGCTGAAACAAGATAAAATTATTTTCCACTTTGCCCCTGAGCATTTAGAACCAAACAAATAAAATTCAATATTTGATCAGTAGTTAACTGAAGAAAGAAATACTTGGTGCTAGTGGAAACACAGGACAGGGGCAAACACTGTGCCTTGTGTTCTAACTAAAAGTAGCTGTCTGAAAGAGAAAAAGCAAAAAATTTACATAACTACATATATAAGACTAGAGTTTAAAAATATTTTTACAATCAAATGCAGAAAGGGTTATAAATTTTGTTCTGATGGAAATGATGTTAATATCCTTCACCATTTTACTGCCATTTGAAACTTGAAACACATAGCAACATTATTTAGAACTTGGCAACTATTCTCATTCTTAAGGTCAGATGCTTATCTACAACCACAAGACTTCAATCAGCACTATTTCTCTTTAAGAATAAATATAATAGTTTAAGGTCCATCTTTCCTAAGATGAAGAAAACCTGAGAGAGGGAAATTCCATCTCTCCTGCATTTTATAACAGCACATCTATCTCCATCCTTTGAGTATTATTTTTTCTCTTCTACTTTACATGTTGTCATTGACCAATAACAAACTTATTCTAAGTTTATAAACATCTACATTTAACACTCCTTTTTATTGTCACAAACCTTATAGTATTTCGTTTTTAGAGGAAATGATAATACGTTCTATTCTACATGAGCATTCTCCAATGAAAGAATTCCAGTATCAGGTATCCTCAGAACTCCAGACAGGAAATTACAGAGACAACTGAAGACTAAGATGCTGATGTCCACCAAAAAAAAATTTTATTTATTCTTATTTCTTTTAGAAGAAGAGTGCACAGAGTCACAACTAAGGGTCAAAAACATCCTATAAGTCCCAACATAAAACTTCTATCAGTCAATCATTTGTAAATTCAATAATGGTTAACAAAAAAAAAGCGTACTGGCTAAAAATTATGAACTTAAACCTAACCCAATTATCAACACCTGAATTTTGATACTGGGAAAGTGTTCTATGTGAAGTATTCATGAAGGAGAGAAAAAACTAAAATCCTGCAGATAAATTATGAATTATTTTCTCAGCTCTTTTTCAGGACACCAAGTGATGTTCTTTGGTGTCTCCAAGTTTCCTCTGCTTTAAACATAAAACATTATCATATTTTAAAATTTAATGATCAAGTCATAAAGATATTACAAGGGATCTGTGAATAATAGTTACTTCAAAAGTATTTTAGATAGGTAAAGTTTACTGTTGACTTTAAAATGAATAGCTTTCACATTTGCCAACAAATTGTCTACCTTTTCCTGGTCAAGTTTCTTTTGGTCAAGATGTATTAATTCTAAGGAAAACACAGAGTTTGCAAAATTATTTCCCAAAGTGTATCCTGACATCTATTTTCAGGCCTCATGCTTTGGTGTACCAGCATCTACATTTCAAATACTAACAGCCAAATATTTTTGCACATTCATATACAAGCGGAGGAAGTACCACTATAGGATCATGAAAATTCATAGACCTTTCTGGGCATTTGCAGTTTAACATTGATTGAGGGAGGACTCACAGCTGACACCATGAGTGGCTTCAAGAATCAGCATTTATTGTTCTTCCATCCAACCTTTTATACCATTCATCTTACCTGCATTCCACCTGTGTGCCCTCTCGTCCCTTCAGGGATTGGTCAGCACACCCCGGCACTCCACGTTCCACAGCCTTCAACACTGCTCACCTCTCCTGCACAGCTGCAGCCTATTGGGGATAGGGCTCAGCTACAGCCCCATTCCCAGTCACCACAAACTGGGTGCCTACAGATTGATCTTACCTATTCTTCATGAGTCTCTCTTTTGTAGCATAACCTTTAAGGCCTTGTGTACTTCATTTTACTACATGACACCTTCTGCTAGCAGATCTTAATTCTGATACTTTCAAACTCTGTTTCATACAAATAATTACACAGCTCATTTTGTATTGCAACATTATAGTTAGCTTCAAATCGCCTCTTTAAAACATTTCAAACCTATTAAAAAATTATAGTTTTATTCAGATTAAGTTTTAATTTTGAGAGCATGAACTTAGCCAGCTGAAATCAAGACACCACTAAAGGAGGTTATGTTATTATCTTAAAATAGATTATGCTGGCTATGGCTGGGGTAGAGTTACTTTTCTTAAGAGTGGCTGGTATGGGGCTGTGTTTTGGATTTGTGCTGAACACAGAGTTAACAACATAGAGATGGTTTTGCAATTAATGAGCAGGGCTTATACAGAGCCAAGGCCTTTTCTGCTTTTCATACAGCCATGCTGGTGAGGGTACTGGGGGTGGGAGGCTGGGAGGAGACACAGCCAGGACAGGTGACCCAAACTGACCAAGGGGATGTTCCAGACCATCTGACGTCATGCTCACTGTATAAACTGGGGGGAAAGGAGGAGAAAGGGGGAGTATTTGGAGTGACAGCATTTGTCTTCCCAAGTCATCACTATGTGTGAGGAAGCCCTTCTCTCCTGGAGATGGCTTGAAATTACAAGTGATGAAGGTCTTATGTGAAATGTGATCTAAATGCAACAATATCATAGCTTCAAAGACATCAATTTTCACTTGGAAATTGTTATTTCAATTCATTATAATTGTATCTGTGTACCTAAAAAAACCAAACTATTGGGGTGTGGTTGAAAATTTGCTTCTGGATAAATATTTTTGATATCAATAATATATTATGGTTTTTGTTTAGATTTTGTATATTGTGATATGCATTATTATTTCTTAATTATGTTTTTTCACCAGCAAGTAATTAATTTTCCTCATACTTTTCTACTTGAAAGATTTCAAGAACCTTAAGGCATTCTGTGAAAGCTTTGAACTTTAGATTTCCTTTGTACTTTCCATTTCTCTCCCTATTCTGCTGGTTCATACTTACATTTTGAAAAACATTGCAAAAAAGGTTACAAGTGAAAAAGAGAGCTGTAGAAGTACTAAAACAATATAGCATTTGAGTAAATAGAATGAAAAGTAAATCTTTATAAACACAGATTATGAACACAACAGAAACTCTTGTTGAAGCAATTTAGTAAATTGTTTTTTAGTGACACTGTTATCACCAGAACTTATATCTCAAATCTGAAGCTACTATAGAATTGAACAGCCTTGGTCTTCAAGTTTTCTAAACCATAAGTTAAATTAATTTTTGAGTCATTTAAGTCCTGATGTTTTTCAAACTTCCCCTGGTATCTCATACTTTCCATGCAAGAAACTTTTCACTTATTATAGACCTCTTGGAAACAGAAACCATTAGCTATTTCCAACTAGGACTGACATTTCTTATGCAAAAAAGTAAAATCAGCCAAGTACCTTGAGTTTAGTTTTCTAAAAGGAAAAGGCTACTGAGTATTTCAGAGCATTTCCAAACAGTCATAAACAGTCCCACGCGGACTAATCAGCTTTCTGTAGCAACAATACAACAAAGCATATGCAATGTCTTCCCAAAATATTGTTTTTTAGGAACGGGGGGTATAGTTTTGAAACACCAATGGCAAGTCTTGACTTGATCAAGATCATGCAACCTACATAATTTATTGAAAGGATCACTGTTTCTTATACCCTTAAGGTGACATTGTGGACTACCTTAGGTGTATTTTGTATCTTGTTTAATTCTGTCAGGTTACTTCTCAAGCAGAGCATGTATCCAGCTATAGCAACAGCCTATTGGTGTTTTTAGCTAAGCATCTAAAAAAAAGCAGTGTCATTAATATTGACAACATTTATTTTTTTTCATTAATTTATAAAAAATACTGTAAAGTTGCAAGAATTCCAAAAGGCAATTAGTTACTAGTAAATTTATTGACTGCAAACAGTCTCTCTATTCAGTGCCAGAAATGCCATAAGTGCAAAGAAATGACATATGGTCATAAAACCAGAGAGGTTGATAGCCAGCAACTGGGTAAGTGAACAGCAAAAAGGACAAAGTATAACAACCTAAGTCAGCACTTCCCATGTCAGGTTGTCAGTTTAGTTTCTAAAGAGATGTAATGACTGAAGAAAGAAAGCTTAAGAAAAATTTCAGTATTGACAAATGCGAAGAAAGAGGCAATAGCAGTAGTGGTCATGTTGGACTTGTTGATTTTCTCTCTGTAAAAGACACCAGATTCCTATATAGTCACAGAAAAGAAAGCAGGAGGCAGAAAGTTTTATGTACGCATAAAAGGCCACTTAAATTATATGGGGTATAAATATCCAGGTAAGGTGCCATTATTGCATATGCAAAATATTGTTTCTGGCCCATAAAGAAATTCTATCACACACATCTCCTCCCTGTGAAGGTGATTTTGTTCATACTGCTAACCACCAGACATCACACTTGTTTACTGCTGGCTTCTTCACCAAGACATGTCCCACTCCACAAATACAGGTCTGGGGCTCTGGCAGGAAGGGTGTAGTTCTACAGAAGAATGAGCAGAACCAGCAGGAGTGTGGCACTGCTCCCTGGAGAAGGAAGAAGCAGTCCTGAGAACATGCAGCAAGCACCTGTAGCATGAAGAGCTGCTCCAGTCACTGAAATAGAGTGCTTGGAAATTGGATCAGCATACCTGAGATGCACTGAGCAACTCAATATAAGTGCTTCTGCATCATGGAATTTGATTTCAGAATTCTCTGAATTCAAGAATAATTTTGAAACAAGAGAGATGGCTCCCAAAACAAAACATGCTGTTCTTTCAGCTGGCCATGTTTGCCATTATAGGCACTTATTGCACTTGACGTATGAAGAACAAGATATAAGATGAAATGATAGCCAGTTTTCTGTCTAGACATTTCTGTCTACATTCTCTGTCTCTGACTGGATATTTCAATTTGACAAATTCAGCAAACTGGTAAGGGTACTGCTGCTTCCCCTGCTGAGCTCTGAGGAATCTCTGAATGCTGCATCATTGGCCATTGCTTCGACCAGATGTTGTGGGTCTGCATTTCCTCTGTGCAGTATTTCAATCACCATCCTTGTGATTTGCCACTGCAAAATGCTGCTGGACTGTGTGCCATGACCTCTGTAGCAAGTCTCGATATTCATTTCCCTCCTTGTCCAATCAAGTCCTAGAAATGATGGCAACATAGCCACCACCAGAACATGTTCTTCCTGAATATTAAGGAAAAAAAAAAACCAAACTGTTTGAAAAATTATTCAGAAGAAAAAAATCATGTCACTATATTCTTGAAGAAATGGTTGTTGAGAAACATTAGCCATGTTACACCATACCCCAAAAATCCTGTGTTTCAAAGCATACCCAGGAGAATGTGTTAAATGAGTGAATGACTCAACCAATTACTCTGTGTGACACGTGAGATGCTATCCAAGAAGCTGTTGACTTGAATCTGTATTGATGCCCCTCTGTGTTTTTCAAAAAAAGAACACCCAGACTGTGGCAGACTCTTACTTGAAATGAGTCAAGATCACAAACAACTACTGCAGCAGTTTCTGCTCTTTGTCTGGTGTGAATATGAGTTACCAGGTCCTGTCATATCCAGGAACAGACTGTCATTTCTAATGAATTTGAGGACTTTTCTAGGAATCTCACTCATTTAAGCTAACAACACCAAACGATCATGCTGAATAAATGATGTAGACAGTTAAAAATGCCTTACAAAGAACTTCCAAGGGAGGGAGACCAGACAACAAGACTTGTCAGATCCCTCCTCTGTAGCAGGTCACATCCTTCCCACAGCTAGGCAAAGACAATCTCTGAGCAGCAGTACTACAACACAGACTGCATCTATGTCTCTGTTGAATGTGTGGGATTTTGTTCTACCACCAAGCAGCCCACATTCACAGCCCAACTCTCCTTACTCTAGTTACTCAAGAAAAACACATTGCTGCTATGTTTGCGGTACAGGGGAACTTGCAGTCTCCCAGAAAACTTGCCCAGTTGAGGGAGGTAGATATATTGCAGATATGTGCTACATGTGCATTTTGTAGAGATGGGTATTTCAGGTAAGGAGAAGGAATGCATATGTACAAGAGAGACTACAGTTTTGGTGAATAGAATGAAAGTTTGCACAGCTTGTAGGGAGATAATACAAATAGAGATGAAAGAGTAAAATCTGGATTTAAAGATTGTCCCAGAAACCTCACAGATAGAACAGGAAATAGTAGAGGCAGGAAATGGGAAGTTATAAATATCTGGAATGTATATTTTTTCACGCTGTGAGTTATCGTACAATTTCTGACCATCTCAGTGGTGGTGTAGAGCACGGAATTACCCTGTAATGAGGTTTGAGCCTCACTGCATGTGGATTAATCATCAAGCTGCTGTAGTAAAACAGCTCTATGGATCTGCTACAGAGACACTCTGTCATCAATGGACAAGGTCCTGGCTAAGAGGGACAGGCAAGAGATGGGGAGGTTTTATTCTCACTACTGCAGGAAACCTGTCAGCATATGCACTGCAAGTTTCAAAAAATCTAGGAGTGCAGGGAAAAAAAATTAAGAAACTTAATTTCTTCACATAATTTGGTTTAGAGGAATGAAAGACTGTCGAGATGATTTGTATCCTTCTTCTGTACTTGTGCTGAGTGTGGGAATATTTGGGGCAAGGATGGTGAGAATGTTGTCTCTTCCTAGTCCCACAAGCTTTTCTTTCAGCAAGGGGCCTCTGCCAAATGTGCACTGGTGAGAGACACAGTTTTCAGCCCCATACAGTTTCAGAGCCAGGAGGGATGGGCAGAGAAAAATGCATCCCTCTTTACCAGCTGTTGGCAGGCAGAGGATTATTGCATGCCTAAGTAGACAGAAACAACAGATAATCACAAATCAAGCAATCTGTGCAGAACCCTGTAGCAGGCTTGAGAAGCTGCAACTAAAGGTGAAGATACGAGTACAGAGAGCAAGTGCAAGAAATAAGGAACAAAAGTCATTGTTTGGAAGGCTTGCTATTGATGGTAGCTTTTGATAAATTTATATCTTCATTAATATTACCTGGGCTGCTTCTAAAGACTGGGAAAATGGTTCAGGGTACTTAGAGCTCTTCTTCCAACCCTGCCTTCTCCCTCCTTTTTCTCTGTCTTGCTTCTCCTATTTCTATCAGCTTGGCCTGTTCTGTACACTTCTGGTGACATCTTCATGGTGTGGAGCTCACCAGTCTGCTAGGGCAGTGTTCCAAAAGGTGAAGATGATCAGTACAACACAGTCCAACTCTCACTACATAATTACTGAGACAGAGAGCTGCGCCCTTCCTTTCTATGCGTTTTGTGCAAACTTTACAAGTTTTAAATGCAGGCTGCTTCTGCATTTTGGCGCTCCTAAAGGATGAGGTATTACTTGAGATGGATGCCTAGATCTCTCAAGTACATCTTGTGTACAGTAGAATTAGCCTGTCTGGTCTTGTCTGAAGCAGCTGCATAATGATCAAATGTAGCAGTTGGCTTGTGTGGATTTTAACTGCATCTTAGACATCTAATTTCCCATTTTACAACATAAGAGACATATACAGGCAACAAGAAGTTGCAGATACTCATGTTGGATGGGTACTGTTGAGGACAGTGCTTGGAAATTGATCTTAATGGGAGGGAACAGCACAGGAAGGTGCAAAACATAGCAAGACACTTTTTACAACAACACATGGGAATGGAAAAGCTGAAGCTAGAAGAGTAGTCGCTAATGCTGACAGACTGTAAATAGGGATGGAAGCGAAAAGGCAGATTAAACAAATAGGCATAGATGAAAGGCAGATGGTTGTGCCTGGGAAGGATGATGATTCAACAGCTCAGTGCTACTCAGCAAGAGACAATCTTTGTGAACATACAGCTAAACTGAATTTATTATTTATACTAAAGCTGCTTGAGACAAGCATGAAAATAGGTCACAATTGCAACAGCCTAAAGTAGCATGGGAAAAATGAACAGAGCGTGTTCTGCTGTGAAGAAAGAGTCAGAAGTCTAAAATCTGAGCAGTTGTGTGAGTAAGAATTACCAGGGAAGTGCTCTCAGAACAGAAGTATCTGTATCTTCACTCAATTCTCCTTTTATATATAGTATTTGCTAAAGATCACAACAATCTAGGAAATCGAAGACAAACAGATAATTATAAGGACAGAAACTTTACTTGTGGTTGTGTGCTGTTAATAAGGAATCCTGAAAATGAAAGATTTAAATATGAAACACCTACTTATCTTTATTGCCATATGTCTCAAAACCAAATTCTACCTGTGGTGCTATTAGCAACATCAAAGCTTTTGAAATTTTTCTGGAAGTATTAAATTTTCCATTTGGCTCAAAGACACAGAGGAAGGCTTTTCAAAGCCTTTGGGAATATATCACAAGAACAGTTACATATATTAATAAGAAAATGCCCTGGCCTTGTAACAAAAAGACCAGCTTGCACATTATAGCCAAGTCCAGAGGGACATATGAAGGTGGGTTGAAGTACAGGTGGACTAATAACCAAAAATATTGATACTAGCTCATTTCCATTTTCACAGGAGCTTGATATTACATATTAGATGAAAAAGTAGGAAATCTTTCAAAGAAAAATGTGCTTGGTATTTCAAAAGCAGCTATCATTTTAGCATATTGTGTGGAACTGAAGACCAGAGGAAAAGACTACTTTTCAAAATGCTCGCTTTTTTTTTTTTTTTTTTTGCTCAGCTATTCCCCAGCAGAAATAGTGAAAATGTAGATTTTAACCTTTCAGATTTGTACTTCACATGATTTCACTGATTGTAATATTACACTTTCATATTTCTCTGTGAGGCAGTTGATGATATTGATGAAACAAATGGCATTGTATGATTACAGACATCATCCCTTTGATTGACCAAAAATTCAATTATAGATATTTCACAGAAAGAGTATGAAAGATTTCAAAGCTTTAACCTGGTAGGTAAAGTCATCCTGCGCAGTGTTTTGACACACTTTCCATCATAAAAGTAATCCAAAAGTGTAAAGCTTTTTACATGAACTTGGTTAGCTCTTAGATGCTGGACTGTAACTCAAACACAAATGGCCATGCTAAGCATTTGAAATGTTGGCCTTAGAAGAAAGATAGTTCAAAACCTATATATATTAAAAGTAAAATGTAAAATTTCATTTAATAGCAACATAAGTACTTCTCAGAAGTAGATTTCCATTAGACTACTCCCAAATGACTGTGTTTATTATGTCTCTAAATAGAATGCCAACTCACAAGACACAGACTGCATTTTGTGGTTGAAAATCAATTGGTCTGACAGTGCCAATGATGCCTTCTGTTAGTATTAAATATCGTTCACAGCCAAAAATTACATATGTGAATATATGTGTACAATTGGCACTCCAAAATGTATTGTGTGTTATGGTGAAGCATTGAAAACAACTGATAAGAAGTTTTAAATTCGGAATGTAGATGTGGAAATATCACAAAATGGGACTTGTTGTGAAAAAGAGGTGAATAAAAAAAAAATTTAAATCTCACCCTGCTTCCTATTTATTGCAGAGTGCATTGACTCCATTGAAAGTTCTGAAGTGGACCGTCATGAATTTTGTGCAGAACTACACAGCAGGAATGCTTTAAATTCACCATGTACCAAAAGCCCAAGGCAAACAAAACATCTAAGTAAATAGTAGTAGGAATGTCGTTTTGACTCTAGAAGAGATAATGAATCCTATCACTGAAACACAGCAGTAAGCCTAATTTTAAAGTCACATGTAAGTTATAACTTTGAAATTAGCATTTTTTATTTCATTCCTTTTTTTAATATAGTTTCCTAGCAAATTGGTACATAAAAAATGTCAAGAGAAAACAGCAGCAACCATCAGGTCTTCATTATACTCTGTCAGACTCTGAAGGGGCTGGATAACCTGGATAACTCAAACTCATGTATAATGCAAGACAAATGTAAAACTTGGTCATAAGAACACACTGCAAGGCTGCAGAGGGAAAAGGCAGTGTTGCTGATGAGTGTGGAGCAGGGAAATCCCCCAGCCGGCACCCGGCAAGCAGTCAAGAACACACTGTCCTGCACTCAGCCCGGGCACGCCTGCATTCCTCCTGAAATGAAACCAGCTCATGCAGAGCCAGCTCTGGTGCCTGCGCTCAATGGCACACTGAACCCCGAGTCTGACAGACTTACCCCTCCATAACCAAGAGCTGACTGTATCTGGATGAGCTCAGCCCATTTATATAACACGTTGCCTCTAACAGTGGCTGCAACAAGCAAAGGGAAGCTTTTCCTTGCCATATGCTGTTTCAAGGTTGCAAGAACTCAAATCTCCAGTGTGTTAGCTGCTCTTCAGCTAACATAATACTTCTCATAATGACTTCCCCCAGTATTATGGAGGTTGCTTTAGCTTGTCATTTTGCTACTGTAATTTTTCAATTTTTTTACAAAAGCTCAGCATGGAGAACTAGTTTGCACTGAAAAGACTGAAAGTATTTTTCTTCTTTCCTTTTTTTTTCTATTTCAAACACTTAGATTTATTCATGTAATTCCTCACCTGTGATTTGATTCTGCAAAGCACTACAATTTCCAGTTTCTCACATGCTTAGTGTAGCCCTTAAAAATGCTTTGCAGATTTGTATTTTATTCTCTGATTGCATTACACTTTATTTAAAGGAAATAGTCATCTCACACATTCTGGGGATGATATGAGCACTAAATCATATATTTAAAGTGCATTAATATCTTCAACTGGGAGAGATGAAACAAGCTTGAAGATATTACTACTAATACTCACCAAGAGAAATAAAACTAATTGCTGTTTTTTACCATCTCATACTACTGCACTTTCATTGTCTGATGACAGACATTGCTGTCAGCCTATCTGTTTAGCTTCAATCACAGGATCTAGAAACATTTTTACTACAAACTTTGGGAAACACTATGAAACATGCAATATGACTGAAAACTGCTGCTGAAGTTTCTGCCAATTTGACTAAACAGTCTTTTAATCTTTTTACTCACTCCTGGGAAATGTAGAATTCTGACAGACTACAACCTAGAGTGCTCATTTTACTCTAACACATGCTAAATTTGTAACTTACCCTTCAAAATTACTAATGTTCAAAAAATAATGTAATTAGTACAATTCTTTAACCCACCAAAAAGAATACTTTGCTTTTAAAACATTCAAATGTTCAAGAATTCTATGCAGCTGGTTTTCTTGAATCACTACAATAAAGTTCACAATATCCAAATCCAAGGCAACGGGCTACTATAAAAATTTAAAAATATATACAAATCTTAGACAATTTAGGGCCAAATATATAATGTAAAATCATTTTAACCCTAATGTATGCAGTTGGAGGGCTACCATAATTAAAAGCACAGATAAAAAAACCAATTAGACCAATAATTTTCTACAAAGAAATATGCTTCTATTATCTCAGTGGGAGATAGCCCTGGCCTTTAACTTGAAATAACCCTGCAAGTTACCTTCCTGATAAACAATGCAATATTAATATCATAGCTGGAAGCAGTTCTCTGAACACTCACAGCAGGTATCAAATTTCTTGCCTAATTTTTGTCGGAATTGTAGCATCCCTTTCTAATGGATATCTTTACCATCAAGGAAGAGGAAAATGTAGAGTCCAAGATATAATTAAAGTAATTTCATATTAAGCTAAGGGACAAAATTATCCACAGAGCAGCTAATACTAAATCATGAAAAGCATGAAAGTAACAAATTATTCAAGCCACATTTTAATAGTATGATTAAAGATTCTTAGTTACCAGTAGTAGAAAAATAAACATATAAAAATTGAAAAAAAACCAAATACCTGGGGAAACCCTTGTGTCTGTGTTCAGCTTATACTGAGATTCCAAGTCAAACTGCATGATTTATTATGGTGTCATAGATAAACTTTTAGGAGGGCCTGTTGCAATAGGACAAGGGTAATTGTTTAACACTGAAGAAGGGTCAAATTAGATTAGAGATAAGAAAGGATTTTTTTTACAGTAAGGGTGGTGAAACATTGGAAGAGGTTGCCCAGAGAGGTCATGGATGCCCAGTCCCCTGGAAACATTCCAGGTCAGGTTGGACAGGCTCTGAGCAACCTGATTTGGTTGAAGATGTCCCTGCTCATTGCAGATGGGTTGGAGTAGATGTCCTTTAAAAGATCCTTTCCAACTCAAACTATTCTATGATTCTATAACCCACCTTATAGAAAAAAAAAAAAACAATACCTCTTTTAAAAAAGTGTATCAGTAACAATATTAAGTACTTTCTAGATTCTTAGAACATAAGAAACACTGTTTTGACTAAAAAACGGCAAAAGCCTGACAGCTATTTCTTCCACTTTGAACATCACTACTCCCACTAAGGTGCAGATAACCATTCCACACCTTTTAGTATGCACCAAGGTGAGAGGCTTTTTTTTTGACAAAAAACACATTATTTGGTAACAGATCAAAAATCAAATGTAACACAGTTGCATAGCAGGCCACTGTGCTCAATTATGAGATTATTCCAAATTGTATAACCAAGGAATTATCTTGGAAAAAAATTAAAAAACCTATACTTATCATAAGATTTCCATAACTAACATAATTGTCAGTTAGGAAGTTCTGATAAATGACAGTGAGTATTCTGCTGTTCTTTAATCTCAGCTTAATCTTACCCACAATTCATTCTGCCATTCATCATGGGTTCTCTTACCTTCTGTTAACCCTTGAGATACAAGATCAGGGATTTGGTCTATTGAAAAAAAAAATCAAAACAGAAAACTATGTTTCCCAAGGAAAAACAAAATTGCACTCACAATTTGAAAAATATTTGCTTTTTGTTTGATGTTTATGAGAATAATATTCCTTACAATCAAAATTGTAAGGAATTTTCTTTTACACTTTTAGAAGTGTAAAAGAAAATTTCTTAGTTTAGTTGTTTGGAGTTTTGGGGTTTTTTTAAAGTGTCTTTTGCATTGTAGCTCTGGCAATTTCAAAGAGCAAAGAGATTTCATAGCTGTAGAGTGCTCAGCAGTTTATCCACCAGAACAGTCAAAAAGAAACTTCTGAAATCCCATAGTCAGCAGCCCTTATCTGCATTTCCTTTTAATTCTATGTAAAATAAAGCAAGATTAATGAGAATGTCAGTTGTCGCACCTGTCAGTGTTATATGCTGATGGAATAAACACAACACCGAAAGTAGAGCCTGTGTGTTATAACATATTGATGTTTTGCTACATAACCAAAAAATACCTGTCAGTGATTTTCTGTTGCCTTTCACAGAATCCTTCCTCCCAAATTTCTTCATAATCTTAGGTGTTGAGATCAGATATATACATTTAAACACACACTCACACACACACACATATATATATATGAAGTCCAAAAGTTATTCTTAGATGTATTCCCCAACACTAAGCCTATATTTTTTTAACAAATATAGGTTTACATTCTTATAAAAATAATGCAAAAAAAATCCCCAGTGAAGACTGACAGTCAAAACATCTGCACAGTATGACAAACAACAGTGGATCTAAAGCAGTATGAAAAAGTATCTGGACTATCCCACTCAAGTAGCCACTAAAACCAGACGTTAAAAAATAGTTTATAGAAAGTAGGTCCTGCAGCTGAGTCACAACAACCCCCTGCAGTGCTACAGGCTGGGGGAAGAGCGGCTGCAAGCTGCTTGACAGGACCAGGCCTGGGAGTGCTGGTAAACAGCTGCTGAAAGGAGCCAGGGTGTGCCCAGGTGGCCAAGAAGGCCAATGGCATCCTGGCCTGTCAGCAATAGTGTGACCAGCAGGATAAGGGCAGTGATTGTCCCCTGTACTCAGCCCCAGTGAGGCCACACCTCAAATCCTGTGTTCAGTTTGGGCCCCCCACCACAGGAAGGACACTGAGGAGCTGTAGTGTGTCCAAGAAGGGCAATGGAGCTGGGGAAGGTCTGGAGCACAAGGCTTGTGAGGGGCAGCTGAGGAAGCTGGGGGTTTTTGGCCAGGAGAAAACGAGGCTTTATTTATCACTCTCTACAACTGCCTGAAAGGATCCCAGCCAGGTGGGGATCAGTCTCTTCTCCCAGGCGGCCAGCAGTCGGATGAGAGGACATGGCCTCAGGTTGAGCCAGGGGAGGTTCAGGTTGGACATCA
>VXBQ01010011.1:69645-90336 GCA_013400175.1 Phainopepla nitens | reverse complement strand
GGTTTTTGGCCAGGAGAAAACGAGGCTTTATTTATCACTCTCTACAACTGCCTGAAAGGATCCCAGCCAGGTGGGGATCAGTCTCTTCTCCCAGGCGGCCAGCAGTCAGATGAGAGGACATGGCCTCAGGTTGAGCCAGGGGAGGTTCAGGTTGGACATCAAGAGAAATCTCTTCACAAAAAGAGTTGTTAAGGATTGGAATGGACTGCCCAGGGATGTGGTGGAGTCACCATCCCTGCAGGTGTTCAATAAATGATTGGATGTGGCACTCAGTGCCATGGTCTAGTTCACAAAATGGTGGTCAGTCAAAGGATGGATTCAATGATCCTGGAGGTCTTTTACAACCTAAATGATGCTGCGATTCTGTGAATTTTATATTTAAAAAAAAAAAAAGAGCAGCTTTGCATTTACATGGCCACACATATCTCTAGGTTATGAGGGTCACAGCATTGTTGCAACATGCTGGTAAAAAGACACAGCAGCATACAGACAAGAAAAAAACACCTAGAAACAGAAGAGATCAAGAAAAACCTTCCCAACAATAGCGGTTTCAGAAAAGTTAATAAGCTAGGACCAGAAGATCATGAAAGAATCAAAGTAGTGTGAAATGTAATGGGGTGAAATGTAATACTACTACCAAGTGAACTGATTGCTGCGCTAATGACAAGAAATTTCTCATCTGAAGAAAACAAGGCATGTGAAAGACATGACTATCTTAACCAGCTAAAATAATGCCTGCATGATTTGGCTTTGTGAAAATAATGGATGTTATCCTAAAATATGTAAAAGCCACAGCAACAATAAAAACTCATTAAATGTCATCTATACAATTCTCTTTTTCAGAAAACGAACAGTGAAACAGAATCAGATGCAGAAAATAAATCTACTAGAGATCAGAGGAATCAAATAGTAGCACATGACAAAATCATATCTTTTGCATCCTAGCAAAACAAAACACATAAAATATCTGATTGTTCTTTTAATGGTAGAAGACCTATGTAAACTGAAGCAGTAGCAGCACTTAAAAAAATAAACTGACTAAAGCAAAGGCTGGACATTTTAAAGTGTTTTCTAACTAACAAAAGTAGTGATAGTGAACAAAGTGGTAGTTCTTAAATTCATGCAGATGTACATTTAAATTGATATAGGATGATGCACATTTACTTACTAATGCAAAAGAATAGCTCTTTAGAATGCGGAACATTGCTCCCACATTTGCATCCTACTTTCCTAACAAGCCAACTAGTAAAGCTGGAAGTTGCACAGAGAGAACAGTAAAAGAAAAAGCTAAAGGTGTCTCAATGGGTTACTAGAGGAAATCTGTTATTTTATCTTTACCCTTGGTTTTAAGATACAGAATGTATTCCTAAATGAGGACTGAGAGAGGAAACAATCCACCTCACTCAATTCTGTATGATAATAGATTGCTTTCCTATTAAAAGAGATGCAGGACTATATATAAAATTAAGATTCACTACTAACCTGCAGAAAGGAAGACCTATCCTAAGATAAAAGGAATATCTATCACTCCACTCCCACACAGCCACACTAGAAAGACCTGAGAATCTCTAATCTTTGCAGACCACATTATAATGATATGATCAATTATATTTTAGCTCACAGAAATAAAATTATTATTGCATCCCATTAATTTACATACTCTTTAAAGCAAAAAATGAATCAGACTGAGACTGATTCTTAGCAGACCTCAGTCGGAGCTAATCGTTCATAGTCCTCCTCAGCAGAACTACTTAATCAACCATGAATGTGTGGGTTTGTGGCCCACTGCTGTATTTGCAGGAATTGTACCAGCCCCAGAGTTATAGCTTTACAGGGATTGCGCTTCCAGACAGCAGAATAAGGAGCATCCTGACATCATCAACTGGGCAACAAATATTAGCAATTTTGAAACACAAAGATATACAACATTATTAGCTAAGGAAAAGAAATAGGTTTTCAAACTTTGCATATTATGCTATGTTTTTCATAGGAGAACTGTAACATGAAGCTGAAGGTTGCAGCTCTCTACTGTATTACACAAAAACAGTAGATTAGTAAAACTTCTGTGACAACGCGAAGTTAAAAGTGCCTTCATCTGCACATCATACTGATTGCTGCCTGTATCGCCATAACAAGTTAGAGCCCAGTAAAACATGAAGCAAAATTCATTATGCCAGACTGATTTATACCAGACACAGAAGCATGTAATAAAAACAAACTTTTGCAAATATTCTATACATGTTACTATGGAAACTTAAAAGGCAGAGTTTTGGACTTTTTATTTTCTTTTTCTTTTCGCATATTTTCATTTACTAGAAAGTCTAACAATGTCATAAAATCACTTAATCATTCTGGTTGGAAAAGACCTTTAAGATCATGAGGTTAACCTGACACTGTCAAATCCACCACTGAGCCATGTCTTTCAGGAAGATTCAAAATCTTTTGCAAGCTGAGAGGAGGTATGAGGTAGCATTCATTATTTATATTCCTAAAACCATCATACTCAGAAACAAGCTCCACCCTCTAGTTGGGGAAAGGAGAATTACACACTCAGAGTAAAAATTCAGCAACCCTTGCCTAAGGATTTTTGGCAAATGCTTCAAATAAAAACTAACATCACCTCCAACTTAAATGATTTTTAAAATGCAAACAAAAAGGAGGAAAAGTATATTGTATGTGGTTTAAGAATGGAGGAAAATCTATAATGTGTGATTTAGGAAGAACATGCAGGCATTGGGGTTTTGTCTCTTTGCTGTGTCAAACAAATCTTCTCTAGCTCTTTTGAAAGATATTTTGTCTCTCTGATACAGTAAAAAAATAGTGACTGGTACTAAAATGTATATATTAAAGCTAATGGAAGAGAATGTTTTAGGGTGGATGTTTCATTTTACAAGATTTAATTCCACTGATACTTCAAATGTCAAAGAGGAAAGTGAGTACACTAAGACTCAAAATGATAAATATCAGGCACGTCCATCAAAGTCCAACAGGAATGTACTTGTGACTCTACTGTGGTCTGGGTTTTGTATTAGCAGTTGATCAATTAAGTCATTCTTATCCATTCAGAAAATAAATATTCTTTCTCTCATCTTGCTCTACTCTTGTTTTCAGCCTTCTATGTCTGCCCTGACTTTTTGTCTCTAAGAAGCATCTAATAACCCCTCCTTGCACACCAGCCTGCTTTACCCATGCCCGCCCCAGGAGAAACAGCACCACCCCAGGCTACTCACTGCATTGAAATGTCAGAAATAGAGACATGGGGAACAGCACAGCCAATGCCAATGCAGCATCCCAAACTGTGACTTCCAAAGCTTCCAAAGGAAGAAAAGGAGTCATTTTAATTGTGGTAAACAAGTTCCACAGGACTAGCCATTTCAGATATTTAAATTAAAATGCCAGATCTGTTTTTGCGTTCTGTCTGTATACACTGCTGTGATCATTTCAGATAAATATCCTGTGTCTTTTTTTGTTGACTTCTTAAGAAATAGCAAGATTGAATATGATGTTCCCATCCCCCTCAGACAGCTCCTCTTGAATTTTAATGCTTCATGATTCTCTTGTCATCTTTGTAGAGAACAGTATTTTCCATAAACACTCACTTCAATATAAAATTTCGCGAAGCTAAAATGACAATGAGGTAATGCTAAAACTACACACTTAAAACTGGAAAATCAAGTCCACAGGATACAGTATAAGTAAGAGAAACAACCAATAGATGTTTAATTTTTAGGATACCTTTTCAAATTCTTTTAGTAGACAGCTTTAAAGTAAATTCACCATTTTCCCTTTCATTTCTTAGAAACTTTTTTAAAGATAAGAAAATTCACTACATAATGATGTAGCAATATTAGCACAGATATTATTACATTTCAGTTTTGTAAGTTATTGCCTCTAACAGTGGGAAGGACATCCACCTCTGTACCTTAGCTCCTATCACTAGACAGTACACTTACATAAATTCTGGTGACTTTCTGAAATAAGGCAGAGAGTTTAAAAACTGCAAAAAAATAAAAAAAATGGACAAAAATATAGACTCCAACATCTTATTAGCTTTTATTTAATCATTTGCCTACTTTTTGTATGTGTGTCTATCTTGAGAAATAAAAATGCATAAAGCTTAATTACTTGTGCACTGCAAGGCCAGCCACAGTTTACCACATACACCAACTTTTGAGTAGTATGCTGTGTCAATCCTCAGGTCTTCACATTAAAAAAGTGACATAACCGCTCCACATCTGAAGGAAATAAGCATTTGCGAAATAAACAAAAAAAGACCCCTATACATAGATTTCAATAGTAGCCTCACAGCCTGCATGGGAAACTGGAGGGCCAAACACTTGCCTTGACTCACCTGGTGCAGGCATCTGCCTGTATAGCAGGAAAACACTCTACGGAGAGCTGAGTTGGTGAGAACTTGGACATCCCAAGGTGTCCTTCTGCCCATAATCTCCCTTTTAAATTTTTTAGAGAAGTGGCTGCATCTGATGAGAAAGTGTCCTTATGCATCAGTGAGGGAGGGACCTGCACGGGCTGCCGATCAAGTGTACTGACTGAATAACCCAGGGCAGTTGAAATGACAGCATGAAAAATGCTCATTGGGCTGTTGGAGAGATCCCCCAGCAGAACACAGTCACAGAGCTCTGAAGACTATAAAAGTTTCTCACTTCTCCAGTTGCATCTGAACCTCCTCTCTAGCAAACAACTCTGTTTTTTTAGCCGGACTGAGGACTTGTATCTACAGCAGCAAACAAAAGTAGTAAATTATTTTGAGTATGCTGCAGAATTTTACTCATAAATGCAGTAAATTAAGAAAGCGTAAACAGTGAGATTATGTAATTCAGTCCCTATTTAAAAAAAAACTACTAATTGAAAGAAAAAAGAAGGAAGTATAGCATTTTATAAAGAAAATATCAATCTCTTGTTTCTGTTGTGCCACCCAAAGAACTTGCATTTATTTAGATCAGCATGTGACCATAGGAAGTAACAGTTAAGGAATGCCAACAAGGGAACCAGCTGTTTTCCATACGTGTGGCACGATGGAAATGAGAAAAAAAAGACAATTAAGAAACAAACAAAGTCGATGTCTTCCAAAGGTTTTAACTTTGCTACAAATTAAATAAATTGTGATAGAGTGGACTAAATGCAAAAATCCCATAGTCATCAACTGCTGGTAGAACAATGTATTCCAGTCAGAAAAAATTGTATGAGGAAAAAAAGATTTTTTAATTACAAGTAACAAAATCACCAAAATGCATACAAAACTCCCTAAAACTGAGAAAATAAATGCAAAAGAAAAAAAGTATCACAGTGGAAAGCATAATGAATTAATTTTAAAGCTTCTGAAGAGGAGTATGGCCAACATGACCCAGCAATGCCCACTCAGCCCAGAAAGCCAACCTCATCCTGTACATCTTGATCCCCTCTCCTTTTGGAATTTCTATCAGCTGAACACAATTGGAATCACAAGTGGTAGTTAATGTTTGTTCTTTTCTCTACCTTTTTCTAATTACCTCTTATTTTGAGTAATATTTTGAGAAACCTAAACTCAGATGGGCTTGGAGTTTGCTAAGTTAAATGGGCTAAACTAATGTTTCGTGGAATGTTTTAAGTTGATTGAATGTTGCCCAAAAGCTTTTGCCGAAGTTCTCTGACTTTTTAAGTTGCCAGTAAAGGGTTTTGTTGTTTTGACCTCTTGAGAGTATCTTGCTGGTGTGTCTCCCATGCATCTAACTCAGTATATGTAAAGTAAGCCCTTTTAAGTGTCTCATTAAGTAAGGTTTTAGTGGCCTTACTGCCTGTTGGAACAAGTCCAGAACCAAGTTGATCACGGGGCTGGAGCACCTCTCCTAGAAGGATAGGCTGAGAAAGTTTGGGCTGTTCAGCCTGGAGAAGAGTAGGCTCCAGGGCGAACCTTACAGCACCTTCCAGTACTTTGGCCTGCAGGAAAGATGGAGAGGGACTTCCTACAAGAAAATACAACGACAAGACTAGAGGGAATGGATTTAAATTAAAAGAGGGTAGGTTTAGATGAGAATGAGATATTGAGGAGAATTTTTTCACTGTGTGGATGGTGAGACACTGGAACAGGTTGCCCAGAGAAGTCATGGATACCCCACCCCTGGAAGCGTTCGAGACCAGACTGGATGGGACTTTGAGCAACCTAGTCTAGTGAAAGGTGCCCCTGCTCATTAAGATCACTTCCAGTGCAAATCATTCTGTAATGGCAAGAAAAGAAAAGAAGCCATATATGTTCAAATAAAGGAGAGGAGGCAAAAATCAGGAAGACAGCAAGAATACTTAATGAACATTTTGCAAGAGTATCTGAAAAGAAAAGCCATTCAAAACTGAGTTTATAATTAAGATGCTTCTTCAAAGTCCAGTGAGTCAGAAGCATATCTTCCAGGCAATGGTTGGAGTAATCCAAGTGCAATCCACAAAACTTGACCGAGAGGATGGAATAAAAGCTGCAATGAGAATGCTAGCATTAATTTGGCAAGAGTGGCAGCTCTCTTGTTCCTGTGGTGAAGTTACATTTTTAGAATCAGAAGGAGGTCAACAAAATAGTGGGGAAGAGGAAGCAACAGAAAAAACCCATAAGCAGCAGTAGCTAAAGAGAACATCTTGAATGTTTTCTTCATGAATGACTGATTATCAAAACTGGACAGAGCTGGCATTCTGTTTGGGTTTGTCTTCCATGAACACAGCCAGAGTAAACCCAAGACAATATTCTAGAAGAGCACGATTATTTTTTTTAGGAAAAAGAAGTTTTAATAAGAGGTGTTTACATTTAACAAACAAGGATAATCCTTATGCTTACAAAATCCAATTCTTGAAGACAAACCTGCTTTCAATTAAATCATGAATATGAGTAAAGACAAATTATTTGGGAGGTTTAAAGTACTCTGGTATTCATTTGTTCTTCAGATTCAATCAGAATAAAAATCTTCTATTACAGTGAACTTCTCTCAGCTTGCACGAAAAAAAAAAATAGAGGGCTCCTTCTGTTTTGCAAAGTGCTGGGCATGGCTGATTAAAAAAAGAAGGGGAAAATGGTTACAGAATGGCTACAGCTATCCAGTGGGCCTCCCTACCTATGAATACTCTCTATGATCTAGCCTCGAAAACTGTGTGCTCTGGAAGACTGACTCCTTGTACCGAGGGAAAATCCCAGTTTTGCCATCCACCACAAGATGAAAGAGAACCAACAATGACAGAACACAGAAACAGTCAACAAGTAACATTCCCAAGTTCAAATTTCTGCATAATACTGCCCATATAAATTTTTTTTTTCTCAAACAACTCTGTGTCATTCTTTCTACTGATGTGAAAAAGCCTAATTGGAAGGCAAGTTTCTGTTTTATGAAAATCTCTGAGGGAAGACATTTATATTCAAATTCAGAAATAAAAAAACCCTGTTGCAAAATGATTAGGTACATCCCTTGACAATCTAACCTGGCAGTTAGAAAATTCATCTGGGAGGTGGGAAGTCTGTATTCAATCATTTGTTCTGTCTGATTTAAAGAACTGGCAACTTCTACCTCCCACATAACTGCCCCAAGACTGAGGTTCATTTTCCCGCATCAAATTCCAACTTAGAACCATTTGTTGCTTCCCCTAACTAGCAAGAAATCATCTAAGCAGTGCTATCAAATATAATTTGAATTGCATTTTTATAGTAAGCCATCTGCATCTTCTGCTCTGGCACAGTTATGTAATAAATTATAGAAAGGACTATCACTTTCTGTGACATGCAAAAAAATGAAAGCAAATATCAGCATATTCTGAAAAAATATTCAGTTTCTGTCACTGCTGTAGTAGAAGACAGATAAACATTTATTTGGCCTGCTTTCCTTCCAGCAGTATTAATGAAATTTCAGCTATGGCAGATCCAGTAAAAAGAGTTTGAGGAAATTTGTTTTCCTGTATTTCAATTTGGTTTTATCCAGCTCATTCAGGAGGGATGTAGCAAAAAATAAAACTGAATAAATAACACAGAAGATGCATGCAGTGTGGTCCCAGGAGACACGAAGTTAAGTTAAATTTTCTTTAAGAACATATATTCATGGCAGTATGCTTCCCAGCCTCAGGCAAGAGCCTTCCAGATTCCTAAATGTTTAACTCCAATGAAAAAGGTGAAGGTATTGCATCAAATTTACTTTTGTGAGGTATAAATTGGACTGAAACTTGCAACCATCTTATTTTTGAACAGACCAGATAATGACAATACTCTTCATAAATTTTACAAAGAGAAAATGTCTTTGACAACCATTGATTTTCTGATTTTTTAGGGTTTATTCAGGTGCTTTTATACCTTCTTTCTTTCAGCTATTTCTCATACAGTCAATCAATCCTATGTCAGGTCTTTTTTTTTCCTACTCTTGTATTTTAAGGTATTTAATTTCTCCTGATAATGATATGACTATTTCTTTTGTCTTCACTGTAGAATCTCTTGGCATTTATTGTTTTAAAAACTCCCGTCTCCTCTTTGCAGAGGATTAACTGGAGATTTTCTTTCAAGAAGGTTGAAAATACGAACAATAGAGACACCTACTTCCTTTAATAATCCTCTGTTTTCAAGGACCTCATCCATAAATTTTGAACAATGTTTCCTAATTTAAAATTGAACTCCAACTACAAACTTCCAGCTTTTAGCCTTCACCTATTACTGCCACATTTACTCTTCCAGAGCCCATTTATTTCCAATCATGGTGTCCCCTCAATCCTTATTCCAATGACCTTTTAGTTAAAATACTTTAAGTTAGCAAACTTCCAGTCTTTCAATTAACACACAATCTAGGATTGCATCCCAGCTCTTGGGTGGAATTATAAGCCCCACCAGTATTCCAGCACTAAAACAGCAATATCTAGGTGCACTCCAGCACCTCTCGGCTCTCCACCATCACCCCTCCAGCACTTGGTTTTCTTGGAAAGAGAAGGAAGCTGTGTTTTCTCTCACTGACTTCTCAGTACAGACAACATATGGCTCAGAACTGTGAGGCAATCTGCTCAGAGTCTGGCTGCACTCTCAGCTCTAACTCAATACAGCTTTTCACTTGAAGTTTCTATGAATGTAATTCCTTGGGGACAGCACTGAAAGACAGCCCCAGTTCATCTCACATCCGGCCAATGCAAGCCTGGTTCGATCAGCTTGAACAGACTTCCATTTGTGCAAAGAAAAAGGGGTAAAAAAATTTGCATTTTTCTTTGCCCATTCAAATGTGGCTCATGAAAATCCAGTCTCCCACGGGCAATTCTTTAAGCTATGTATGTAGAAGGAAACATGAAACAGAAGGATTTCTTACCCCCTGGATAAATTAAATCAATTCCCCTGTCATGCACTAGCGCTAAGGCACTGCCACCTAGTGTGGAAAATCAATACAACAAAGAAAGAGGAAAAACAGAAAGGAAAAAAAAAAAGATAAAGAGCATTTACAAAAAGGCAGACGAAATTCTATTGACTTCCATCAGTTTTGAACACCCAGTCATGATATTCATAACATTCATCATTCCATTTTATGGTAAAGCACAGAAGCCCTGCCTTTTAAGGAGAATCCCTGACCTGATAGGCTGCAATGGATTCCATTAGATGATACTGCATCATGTCAGACAAACTCAGCAGAGCCTCATGTCCCAGTAGCCTTATTTGGTGTAACTCTGAGAAACTAAAATTCTGCAGTATTTAATGGTAGGACTCTCTTGGTAGAGAATAGCTTTTTCTCAATTGCCACATATTTTACTGCAAATTTACAGTTTCAAGACTCGATTCTTTAAATCATGTTATATGGAAAGCATTGCAACATAGCAATCTGCAAGACCAGAAAATCAGAAATTTTTGGATTTTTCCACTTTGTATACTAGCTGAAGATTTTCTCTTGCCTTACAAACATTTCTGTCCATGCAGCCCCACTTTCCTTTATTTCCTGTGAAATTACCGAAAATTGTTCAATGAATATGCAAAGGATTTGACCTGTTTCACTTCAACCAGCTTTGTACAGATGAAGTTACGTACACATGACATGAACCAATGGAGTATAGATAGGATAAATTTACAAAAGTTGCAGAGCCTTCATAAAGATAAGTGATTATAAACACCTTTATATTATTTAGTATTTTTACAACTTGCTGTAATCTCTATATTACTGCTGTTATGATCAAGAATTTTAAACACTTGAGTTACACTGTTGCCGACTTCTTTCCAGGACCGTAGCAAGACAGTTTTATGTTTGGCTGGTACAGATATTCCTTATCATCCTGAACAAAACCCACTTTGGAATACAAGCTATAACAGTGACTGAAAGTTCACACAACACAGGCCAAAGGGTTTCAAATACTGTGTCACTTAAGTTTTGATTTATACTTAATGTGGTCATAGAGGGACAGACTAGCTGACACCATCAAGACATCCCAATGTTCTCTAAGTGGATGTAGGTGAGCTCATAAAAGGCTATCTGTATCAGTCTGCCCAATCCCTCCATTGCAATAAATAGTGATGGCACTACACTACACCTTCACAACATACGCCCCACCTAGAAGAATAACGTTTGAAAACAAAACATATTACTTGGCATAACTGACACAATTTTATTGATATTGAGTGTTTTGACAACCTACAACTGACACAAGACCTTACTTAAGATCTTTTCATTATGCTGCTTCTCTATCACCATGTATCTATATTTATCTATTAGGTGTCAGTCAAAGCAAACAATATTTCTGTTTTAGTTTGTTGTCATAAGGGAATTTTTAATAGCACAAAGAACTTCCAACTACATCACTTTGGCAATCTTTTCAGTAATGTGAGAAGAGCAACAGGAATATCCAACATTTTGTTTTTATAATCCTAGCTACTAGCGCCTCATGTTCTATTCTGACATTAAAATTTCAAGAAGGAAAAAATTTAAACTGTTGAACTATCCTAATAATTAACTACCTTGTATTTAGCTACACACCCATTCCGCAGTGTATTGCTAACAAGTAACTCCATATTGTTCATATTTCCTTTACTAGTATTTTTTTTATTAGTAAAACAGGTTACCAAAATAATCCTCTTCCGCATTTTTGCAGTTGCTACACAAGTTGATTCAAGCTATGCTAGTGGAAAAATACAGTCTGAAAAACAGCAGCAAAAAAATATGTCACAACAAAGAAACTCAACACTGATTAAAACCATCAAAATTGAGAGAAACTCAAAGAAATCCAGGGCATTCTGTCACCTTTATGAGAGATAGCACCAGAATCTCTCTAAAGAATGACAGTAAAAATGATTAAAGTTTTAAATAGTGGTGATTTTCTAAATTTGTGAATTTCTAAATTTCTTCAAGCAGCATGTGATCAACAACCACAGTGCTATCCAATATGCAGTTTGATTACTTTTTCAGATACTTTCTTGACTGTGGCCTATTTGACATTCTGTGGTTTTAATTTGGGCCAGAAAGTCCTATAAGAAACTATCCTGAAGCAATTGCCTCCATTCTCATAGGACACACTGATGTAAGTAAAAAGACAACATAAAGCTACAGTTTTGAAGTTTCTGACTTTCCGAATAATCAGGATTTATAGCTTTCTAGCATCTACTTAATTTACTTGCAGCAGTTCACTTCTCCTTCTCTGAGAAGTGCTGTCAAACAGCCAATGCCAAGGCAAACCACATCAGAGAAGAGAACCACAAGACAACTTAGGAGTAGTCCAACCTCCTGCTCAAAAGCATGGTCAGTTATGAGGATGGATCAGGTTAGCAGGGCTTGATCCAGACAAGTCCTGAAAGCCTCAGAGGATGCACAACATGCACAGCATCACTGCACAGACTGTCCCAACACCTCCTTAATGGAGGAAATGTTTTGCCTTCTATCAAGGAACTTTTAGGTCTGTAAGGAAGCTTGAAGGCTGAGTGTTATGTGCCTACCACATGTAACATTTAATACTCCTAATTTCCTTATCCACAGTATAAACCCACATACCTTTCTGAACAGAAATTCAAAAATTCATGGCACCATGCTCTGGACCAGCAGTAATGGTCTAGTAATTTGCAATAGT
The DNA here is from genome assembly GCA_013400175.1 of Phainopepla nitens. Taxonomy (NCBI): domain Eukaryota; kingdom Metazoa; phylum Chordata; class Aves; order Passeriformes; family Bombycillidae; genus Phainopepla; species Phainopepla nitens. Next base: position 78,303 of record VXBQ01010011.1, on the reverse strand, counting down.
CTTGCTATATGACTGCTTGATAACAGAGTAAATAGCTTTTACTAGCATTGCTTTCACTGTTACAAACGGACTTAATTGAGCAAATTACTGAATGAGAGCTAACCACTGCTAGAAATCAAGGTGAACTTCGATAAAATGTCAATTTCTGGATTGCTAAACCTATGCTATAACCACAGGATAAGCAAGGAAAGAAATAAGTGAGGTTTATTGCCAGTCACAGAGGTGATAAGAAAAAATAAATTTTCCAAACAAGCAGTCTAAATTCAAATTTGTCTATCCCTGATGCTTGCCTGATATTCAAAGTGCAGATGGAAATTTTCACTGAACTAGACTGGATTTTCTGAAAATACGTTCAAGATTGAAAGCATTGATTTGGAGGTCAATTTTAGTCTCATATTATTCTCAAATGTGATTCATTATATGGTTCATTAAAAAGGTTAACTATTTCTGCTAGTAATGTCACTGTTATGACAGAGGATAATCCTGATTCCAAAATCATGTATTAAAATATTTTTAAAAACAAAGAATATCTTCTCAATGCTCAGAATATTTTTACTGTGTTCATAAAATGTAGCTAAGCAAGCACTCCTGTTTCCTTTGTACCTTTATGTATCATGTGTGACAATACAAAAAATTCTTGCATACATCATTAATATTAATTATAAATTAAACATTTTGCCATAGTCTAAAAAGCAAATAATGTCTTCCATTATTTTTTATTTCAGGTTACTTATTGCTTATAACAACTGCTTTTGTCCCTCCATACTTTACAGACAAATAAAGAACATTTAGATTAACTATATTAAGTTTGAGGTTTCTATTGAATTTAAGCTGCTTCAGCAGCATGGTTGCAGGAACACAAACAGTGTGCCAGACCACTGCATAAATATCAGTTAGATGCAACTGTGGTCTTAATGGTGCCTTTGACCAAGAATCCTTTGGTTTTTCTGCATAAAAATAACTCAAGGAGATATTTCTCATATATTTTGCACTATGACAAGTTTTTAAATTTTGGAATGCCCCACCCTGGCTCATTGCTCTGACACTGAAGCAGACCTGTGATTATGGTGCCTGGCCAGAGGTCCTTGCAGGTCGCAGCTCTTGGCTTATTTGCTGGTATTCACAGAGGGCAGACACGGCCCCTGTGAATGCCAGCAAATACATATATATATATATATACACCCATGGGACACCCCTGGGGCTATACTAGCCCTGACAGACCCATTGGGTTTCCCCAGCCTGCTGAGGACCTGCTCCAGCTGTCCCTCCTCAGGATGGCAGACCCCAAGGCAGCAGCACAGGCACTCTCCAGATCCCCTCTCCAGCTCCCCGTGGCCTTACATCCACCTTGCCAAGTCCACCCAAAAGCACCACGAGCCCCACACGTGCTTTTGGCAAGGGTGGCCAATGTTCAGCCTTGCTCCTAAGTCCATGTCAGACTCCTCAAATCAGAAAAGCAAAACCATCTTCTGAAGACATGGACTTGCACAAGCCATGCAGCTTTTATTCATGGCATCCCTAGAAACGGGATTTAGGAAGGAAGCACTGCCAGGAGACAGTCGCTGGGGAACTGATTAGCCAGACAGCGTTTAACCTAATCTCCTCTGCCACTAGCACATTCTGCTTCCTGTAATCAAATGTGATCACAGATGCAATTATTCAGGGGCATAATTCCACCAATTTAGACACCAAAGTACTTCAGCTACAGGTGGGAAAAATAAATACTGAAAGTAGAGGAATAAAAATGTGAGTATTGTTATGACTGGAGGCTGAACTACTAGACAGCTAAAAGTCATATGAAGACATAAACTTAGTAGACTATGAGGCAAAACTTCAAAAATTCCAATAATCTTCAAGTATCTAAGTAACAAACAGTTCTGAAAAGGTGGTCCCTTCTATCCCAAAGAATTACAGGGTTATTTTGAAGCCAAAGGATGTCATTATCTGCTACTCCATATGTTTTGGGGGGAACAAAACCACCCAGACTGTGTCTCTCTCTGTTCATAAGATCTTGGGAGGTTATATCCATCTCTGGTATCCCCAGAAACAAACTGACAGTGTGAAGATGAGAAATTTATATTTGCAAGCTATGACGACATTAAGATAGGTAAACAAGCAAACAAGCACAGCTTTCTGAGGGATTGGTAACATAAAAAATTGAAGTCTATGGATCCTGGGAAAGTAAAAATTTCAATCAGGATTGCTAATTACAGTGGTTTTAGCTCCATTCCTTAAAGGGTGTTGTTTTACTCTTTAAAAATTATAAGATTTAACTACACATACAGATTCTGAAAATTCCTTCTCCAAAGAAGGGGTACTTCAAATCCGTAAGCCATATCGGAAGGCAAGTGCGGGATTTGATGCCAAAATTTTGAAATTAAAAGAGGATAGAAACAACCTTGAACAACAGTCCCATTCTATCTTGCATCATAAATAGCTAAATTATTTTGTTCTTTCTTTTTTCCCCCTGAAGTCCATGTAGCTTCAGCAATATTGATCACATTTTTCTAAAGCTGTATAATGGTATTTTTAGAAGGACAGAATGAGTGATATTTATATTACCAAACACTGGAAAGAGACAAAAATAGATGTAAAGGCAAGAGTAGCCATGCCTCTGCTTTGTTTCAGAACTGCTCAAAAGCCACAGTAGGCATTAACAACTGAAATAGTAACAGCTGTCTGAAAAGAACAATACTGAGAAGTGACTGCCTATAAAAGAGTGACTGTGAGAAGAAAGGGAAAGAAAATGTGTTTGCTAAGAAAAACTAGCAAAAAGTGTTGTTTAGTTTTAATCTTTCTCCACTATATTATCTAAACATTACACTGATTAAATTGTTGGCACTCAATTTTACTGATTTATTTTATCTCCCTTCCAGCCCTTCTGTAGTTGATTTTCATACAATTTTGTATTCATGAGGTTCAATGAGAATGAAAAAGCTTGGATTAAGAACCAGAGTGTTAGAGAATACTTCTGCATACACAAAATGGACATTGTCATTACTCTCATACTTTTGCAGGTATGGTGGTTATAATGGTGACTTGAGTAGCAAACGAGGGGGAATCTCATTTAATTAAACTGTTAGTAAGAGGTTATGAAAGTAACCCTTTTGCAGAAAAATTATTTATATAATCATGAATATATGCCATACTGGGCCTTTCTGCTCCTATGATTAAATAAAGAGTTTCACAGATCCCTGTGACATATATAAAATATTCACTGATACAAAGCTTTTGGAATGATATTACACTTTTAATAACTCCCATGGAATATGCTGACATAGTTGTAATCCTTGAAAGAATATCGGAATGTCTACATTCAATAAAATATAGAACAAGTTCTCTACTAACTTAAGTTGCAGGAGAATGTTGACAAGAAAATGTGGCAAGAGTCCCTGAGCACTAGCACTTCTCTCTTTGGGAATATTTGTTAATTCTACTAGGGTAAAACACAGCAAAGATGAAACAGAAAAGATATAAATGCATCTGAAGGTTTTTGTTGTTTGCTTATACAAAAAATAAAATATACTGACTTAGTTTCTGAATAATATCTTTCTGCTAATGCAAAGAGAATATCTCTAAAATTATTGAACACAATACAACGGAAAGTATGCTAAGTGAAGACTTGGAATATTTACTTTCATTTATAAAAGTCAATTATGATGTTGATTCTTCCCCTCAGTTTCTCAGCCCACACTTTCCACCCATGAAGAGGAGTGCAGAACACCTATTTCAGTGCACTAGTTGCCATGAGCAGTTGTGCTTGTTACTGAATTGTTGTCTCTGGATTGAGTTATTCACAGTATTTTTTTTTTAAGTGTTGTACCAGTCCCTTCAAAAGGAAGTACTATTATTTTTATTCTAAAAGCTGCTCTAGTTTTCTTTATTTGCTAAGTGTATGTCATGGAGACAGAAAACAGGTCAGGTACAGGGTACATGACTGGAGCAGTACAAAGCCAGCCCAGAGGCGGTGTAGTCCCCAGAGGCAGCAGGCTCTGTCTCTGCTCAGAGCCTCTGCCACAGGGTTCAGGCATGTTGGGAACACTGAGAAAGGGCACAACTACATTTTGACCCAGCTACTCTCAGCTGCAAGATATTGATGAAGGAATCATTGCACCAGCTGTAACTCAGAGCAGACTTCGCACTGTTTAAGGCCAGGCAGACCACACAGCACAAAGAATGGGCAAACACACTGTTCCATATCTCTGAAGGCATATCTCCTCTTTTGAGCAACCCTGGAAAGGACAAGATACAAGTAATTTCACAAAGAAATAGTATTTGCATAAAAGTTTTAAAGCATTGTATTCATCTTGTTGCTAGAATCATGAAGCTAGAAACATTCACACCACTGTGTCTTTTACTGGTGAAGCCCCCAAAATATTTAGAGCTGCGGTGATGTGAATGGAGTTGCACCTTGCAGCAAGATGCACCCTTTAAGTTTGTCTTCTGAAGCCACACTGTAAAAATGTAACAAACATGATAAGTTTAGCTACCACAATCTGATAAAATGCAATCAAAATGGAACGGCATTAGTTTCTAAAGTTGCTATAAAAATTACAAATCGTGACTGCTTAACTCCTGACTCGATTTTGTGTATTAAAAAAAATTATGAAACCAAATAGCCACTTGTGTAGTTTGAATTTCACCTTTATGTGAGGGAGTAGCACAAGGCTATTTGTTGCTTCAGTCCCAGTGAAGTTGCAATTTTGAATGGAACTTGATTCTGAGTTTCACACACTGTTGGTCCTTACATACGTGATTGGTTCCATTTAGGTCAAAGAAAAAAAAAGAAAAACAAAACCAAAAGGAATTAATTCACTGAATATTCTTGAATTTATATGAGCTAAATGTGCAATTAATGGCTTAAAAATAAAAAGTAAAAATAATACAAAACATTTAAATGAAAGCACTTCATCTCTGCTGAGAATGATATTTTACCCATAAGACTTTTTTCTCCTAAAGTTTATTCAACATATTAATTTTAAGTGGAGTATAAATTACTTCTTCTGAACGAGAACATGCAGTTTGATCAAGCTGGAGTGAACAACCTCCCCAGGAAATTCATCATGAAGCATTTGATTTGCTAAAGCAAAACGAAATATGCCTAGTAATTTTTTTTTAAGGATTTTCCACTGGACTTCCAGCAGCTCAGTTTATAAAAGAGCTATGATTTGAGTGGCATAAGTACTCCACATGCTTTAGGAAATAAAGGTCTTGTAAAGAGAAGTGAAACAAAGTCATCCTTGGATATAAAAATAATACCAGTTTGTTAGGTTAGGATCTTAGCTGGTGTAGTCATCCAACTTTTTTCAATCATAGTCAAATAACCACCAACCCAACAAGCAGTCTGTAGTGTAAAAAAGCCCTGCAAACACAACCCTGGCCAGCTTAACTCTGTAACAGACTTCTTACATGACTCTATCAGTAAAGTACTCAAAAACTGGAGACAGAAAATCTGAAGAAAAATCTGGGAGCAAATGCAGGGCAGGGCTGCACTGTTTGCCTCTCCCATGGCATGTGACACCCAGGACCTGCCGAGTTGCCGAGACAATGTAGGGCAGTGCTGAGCTGGCTGCAACCTCCACTAAGCACCACACCAGTCTCCAGCTGCTCAGGACCCCAGCAGGGTGAGATTGATGCACACCACCCTGTGCACTTTCCTTCTTGACTCATCTGGGTATTCTGAGCTCATCCTTAAACTGGTAACACACCAGGACACGACCGATCCCTTCTGGCCACTTGTCCAGGCCATGCTGGCGTTCAGCTGGACCAGGAAGAGGAACTTTCCTGTGCCTCTTCTCTCCTCACACCCACAGGATCTCACTTTCGACCTCCGAGAGAGCTGCCTGAGCGGTTTTTAATTTCTGGAGACCTGTGTTTCAATGTAGAACTATGGCAAGAAAGGGGATAATGTGATAATCAATGAACACTGTCTTGGGACAAATCTCAGTGAATTTTTGTTTGCCACACAAGTTCTCACCACAGTGTAATGAAGGTGGTATTTGCAGCAAAGAAGAAGACCAGCCATACTGAAATATCAGCCATATCATACTGAGAAAGCAAACATTGTAAAATGTATTTTATTAGCTATAGTAATGTTTTAATTTTAAATCATCTGCCTGGGACAATATTAAAAGGAAAGCTTTTGTATGCATAACTTCTGTGCTTGAACACTAGATAACTAGAATTTCATGTTGACACTAAAGAAAAAATAAAATATTATTTGCTCATCTTACTGTGGAAAAATAAACATTTCCTTGCAACTACTGTCATAAATTCTTGAAAATCTATGAAATGATCTGACACCAAGAAGTGGTTCTTCTGCAAAATATTACAGATCCAGCAAAGTCAGCTTTTCTAACACTGTCACTTTTTTCCCCAAGTAAGCCACAAGAAATACTAGTCTGGGATAACATCAAAACCGGTGTGTTTCCATTTCCTGAAATGGAATCACACACACATCAGAAATAACAGCTGCTTCCATCAATTCTTGCTTATTCTTTATCTAGCATTGATCCTGGTATATAATATCCAGGATACTTGATCTTCTTAGTTAATCTCTAATTCTATTTTTAAAAAATCACACAACATTTTCAACACTCAGCTCTAAATATTAAAAAGACTCCATGATACTTAAAAATATTATTTTACCATAGTAAGACCAGAAACTGGAGACAATTGATAAAATGTAATCACAAATTATTATATTGAGTTCTGCATATTTTGATTGAAGTGCAAAAAAAAAAAATCCAGAGCTTCCTGGCATAGTTTTTCACTGCAGTAGTGTCTTTATATCAGTTGAAGAGGAATGCAGGTTTTTTTCATTTTTAATAAAATGTCAAATCTGTTCAAAGTTCTTTTTAATCTCATATTTTAAAATAATTCTGAGATAAAGTCTATTCGTTAAAATGATGACTAGCATCAGAATACCAGTTTCAGTAGACATTATTATCACACATTATATCAAGTGGCAGCATAAGAGTAATATTCTTATTTTATTAATTATGACTGCACACTTTGATTCATCCCTTTGCATTCAGGAACATATATTTTAGAAGAATGACAAGATAAGGAGCAGTCTATTATTTATTTAATTTTAAGCTGTATTAAGAGTTGAGTTGAAATGATAAGATAGAACATCCTAAAGTTCTGTATGAGTTTTCCAAAGTCAAAGGACTGCCTACAAAATCTCTCTTTAAAGGGTTTTGCTTAATAGTCCTGTCAGAAACAACATTTCTAGATCTTGAAACTGTTAGAAATCTGAAGCTTTTCTACACTGTGCTTGTGATACTGATTTAATACTTCACATCATACTGCCCCACCTGGTTCAGGTTCAAAGTAAATTGTCCAAATTTATCTCCAGTGTCACAGAGATGTAATACTTCTTTGTTTTTTTTTTCTTGGTCTCCTTTTTCTCATCAATGTCTTATATATACTTATTCCAGATTTAAAAAAATAGCCCAGATACACTCCACATATTAAGAGCTCTACCAAAGATGCAGTGATGGATGGAGGAGAACAGCTTGACATGGTCACAGTAACCACTTGCAGGATGGCTCTCACACCACTCTGCCCTCCGAAGTGCAGTTTAGGGTTATCTGCCACCCACCAACCCCTCACTATCTCGGTGGGATGCTGAACTAGATTTGGCACTTACAGAGCACTAACGCCTCACAATATCTTACATGCAATGACACAATCAATGTTGGTTAGGTTTCATTGTTGTTGTTAGGTGGGTTTTTTATGGGGGTTGCTGATATCATTTTGTTTGAGTTTGTTTGTGGTTTTTTTTTTTTTCAAAATACTATATTGCCTCCTAAAAATTCATTGCTTCCAACTGCTTATTCCCCATCTGATTACAAAATTATTATCACTTGTTTGACAATTTCCACAGCATCCAATGTAATCTCCGAGTGCTGTGACTTCAAGTGGAAAATAAGCACCATAAATCCAAGCTAATGTCACCTGTTACAAAACAAAAACAAGGGAAAAGAAAAACAGAAACTGTCATATGTGAAACAGAAGTGTCAACATAGAAAGCATGTCAAAGTTTTCAGGAAATATTACTGTATTCTTCATATAATAAAGATGTCAGTTCAGCACAGTAAGCTTTCAGCTGAGCACAATACTCCCAACATCCCAAGTCACATTACATAGCAGATGTTAAAAGTAAAATCCATTAGGACTAATTAGATTCTACAGAAGGAAAAAACTAGTAATAGCATACACAAGCAATCTTGCATTACACAACAGTGCTGAAATACCATGAACCACAAAAAAAAAAAATCCCCCCAAGAACATTAAACGTAAATTTCACCCTTTTCTCATAAAGAAGTCAGCTAACAGAAAGCATGTTACAGTGCTTGCAGCCACAGGAAGAAGCCAGGTCTCCTGTCTCCCATTGGAAGCAACTTTTGTGAAGGCCGAAACCTACTGCACATCCAGAAGTAATTAATTAATCTGTCATCCTCTATGGCAGTGTGAACCTAAGCAGCAGAAGAGTTTGAGCATCCTTCCCAAATTGCAAATGCATTTCATGTTACACTAACCTGACCCAAGTCATCCTCATGTGCACTAAGGTGAGAGTGGTAATGGCACGGAGCCAAAAAAAAAAAAAAAAAAAAAAAAAATTTTGGGTACTCTTTGGAAAAGGTTTTTTCC
>VXBQ01010011.1:0-64799 GCA_013400175.1 Phainopepla nitens | reverse complement strand
CTCCTCCTCCTTCTCCTCCTCCTCCTCCTCCTTCCCCCGCCGCCCCGCTCGCCCGGAAGCGCCTGGACGGAGCCGCTGCTCCGCCGCCCTCCGGCGCGGCAGCGGGAGGCAGGACCCCGGCCCGGGCGTCCCCTCTCTGCCCCGGCGCTGGGACAGGCTGGGCTGGGCTGGGTTNCCCCTTTGAAAATCTCCCAGCCTCCCCCTAATGCCTCTGCCTCTCTTACGCTGTCGCTCCGGTCGACGCATGCAGTGCTAGAATGATGGTCGTCCTTCCAATAGTAACATCCAGCAGGATGCATATGACAGCATTTTTCCTCATCTTCCCTCTCTCAGCTTGCCTTTAATATGAGTGAAGAGGGCATTTAATTGAGGGCACAAAAGAAACCAGCGTTCAGCTGTGCTGGTGGCACAAATCTAATGGGTCCTAGTGGGACACAAATGCTGTATTTGATGTTGAGAGGCTTCGCTGTGGCAGGGCACACTGGGATCTTGATTTTCAGAGAAGCTAAGCGTGCTCTCTAGATTGACAATGGAATTGGGGTGATTCAGAGCAGAAAATAAAGTCAGCTGGCTTTAGGATCCAGACGACAGACATTGATTGGGAACACATTAGCGTCTGGATTCTTAGCTGTTAAGCACCTCAATTTGTACTCTATTTAAGCAGTAGAGTTTTTAATTTTTATCTATTTGTTTCTAACAAGAGCCGCAGCTCACCTGCATCCCGATTTCTGATGCATGTATTTCCAGGCTGTGCTGCTGGAATATGTTAGAGCCCAGATTTGTGCTCATGCATTGGCTGAGAGATGTACAATTGCATTTGCCAGTAAAAACTGAGGCCTAAACCTGACTGCGTTTCTCTGACTACCAGTGCCAGGTTTGTGTGACTGTTAAGCTGCGTGTTTCATACATAGGAACATTTTAGCTTTGTTTTTTTTTATAATCCTTTAAATGGCGAGGGTTCAACCATTAATTGAGCCACATTGGCAGGAGCCAAACTTGTTCTTCATTTAAACAAAAATTACTTCAGGCCTGGGGGTAAAAATCATCAGTTTGCAGGTAGATAGCTGCAGTCTGTCACTTCCTCACTAGTGTGCTGTGATCAAGATGACCAGCGATCCAAAGCTTGGTTGGGGTCTTTAAACCACTAGTGAAGACTTCTCTAGTTTAAAGCAGTAACATACACATCTACAGCCCTTCATGTGACCTGTCTTGGATATCTCTTTCAGGGTGAAAGGAATCTGTCCATGGTGCTACTTTCCTCACTTCATTTGCTATGGACTAACCTAAGTCTGCATTTAGAGAGAACTCCTTTAGCTTTTACATGGCTAAACTGAGAAAAGACTCCTAGAAAACTAGATATGTTGTGATTCAAGCATAAGAATTTTGTGGAAGTTAAGGGGCATGCAAACAAATGTGCAGGAAAGATTTTAGGAAAGATTTCTGCAGTGCATTTCCTTGACCACTTAACCACTTACTGAAACCAATTAACAGTTTTGAAAAAAGAAATAACTGTAAGAAAAAAAGTAAATTTTTGTCCCTTCCCTTGTTTATTTTGTTTGAAATGGTCTTGAAGGCCAGGAAAAACATTCAAACTGCTGGGCAGAAAAGCAGAGCATCATTGTTTGTTGACAATTTTGCTGTATGTTTCTGTAGGTTTAATTCCTTGGGTATGAGAGGAGTTAGTTTTCATTGACTTGTTCATTTCTGCAGGGGTTGTTGTTTTTCTTGAGGACTCAGATGAAATGTTTCTGATGATTTCTAAGGGGACAGATTTCCTGTCCACTGTCTTCTGTGTAATATAGGATAATAGTTTGCCCATGTCTCAGATAACTCATGCTAAAGTATTGCATGGCTGTGACACTGCAGCACCACACTTACAAGCAGCTGAACTGAACTTTTCCTATGGTCGGAATGGTGCCATTAGCAAGAAGATAATTGCATTTGTTTCTCCCCTCCAGAAGCCCAGAGCTGCAGCAGAACTGTATCTTAAACATTCTATCTGGTGACTTGTGTTTGCAAGGATATGTTATCTAAGAATACATAGTTTGACAAGATAGACTGAGATCACTAGCAACACAGAATTTACCAGAGTTTGTCAGTTTACATAGGACTTCTATGCAAAAAACAAATATTAATGTGTTACTTACAGAAGTAAAAAGTGTCTTCTCAGGATTATCAGTGAAAGAAGGGAGAATCTGTGGTACATTCTTCCTAGGCTCAACAGCTGATGTGACTCTTGAAAAATCGCTGCACCAAATGTTACAGTCACTTCTGTACTAAGCTCCTGTATGCTGCCTATTATATGGTCAGTTCATGGTTTTCTCTGTGAATAAGTATAAGCTAGGCCCATCAATGTCTTTTTTTGAGTTGATGAAAATAGTCCCTATAAAGTCTAAAGGTAATTTTTCATGAGAATGGACAGGGAGAACTTGCTTGTGCTCTGTGAAGTAGGAACCATCTTCTTACAGGTTTACATTATATCTTGTAGCGGCTGCTGTTTGAGTGAAGTCTAAGGGAAGTATGATGGAAAAACATAAATCTTTGAGTACAGAAGTAAATGTCCTTAAACTTCAGACATGTAACGGTTTCTGATGCTTAAAGTGAAGTAAAAAAATGTGGGTGAAAATCTGTCATAGTCTGTTTCTTTATCTGTTAGGAGTGTTTTGAGATTGGGTTGAAGAATTCATGTTAGTTGGAGATTCCCGTAGGTGGGCACGCTGGTGCAAGCAGCATCAGCAGCAACTACAATCCTTTTGGAAGTATCTTGGAGGGGCACAGTCAGAATAAGTTCCTCAGATAAAAAACTTCTTTTCACTGGAGACCTTCCTGCCCTGGAGTCAGTTGGTGTGCTGGTTTGACAAGTCTACATGAAAAATCTCAACTAACCTGAGAGGATCATGCTGAGAGAGGGGGAAAACAGAAAAGGTCAGGAGGATATCTGGACCACATCATGGCGATCAACAAGGTCATTCTAATGAAACATTCATGTAGATCAGAGTATGCATTTACTGCTACTCAAACAGTTCATGAAATGGAAATCAGGATATCAGGAATTAATACATTTACTTGGCTTACTGTTCAGCCAGGTTTTGAACTGAATTGCCCAGGTAAAGATAAATTTTTTACATATAAAAAATGCTAAACTAATCTCTTCTGAATCTGTATTTGGTAAAATTGTTAAATAAAACAGTGTTTCTGAGAAGGAGAAAGGTGATAGTCATAGTTTTCTTCATGAGAGACTTAAAGACACTCTTGAGTATGATTAAAACACTGAAAAGAAAAATCATTCACTAATACAATACAAGATGATTGGATAACATGAAATAAAGGATACATAACCATCAAATTATATTGTAAAAAAATCGTATTTCTTTACAAAAATGAACAACCAAGTAAAAGATAATATGTAGTAAAAGAAAATATGCTCCCTGAGAGAGAGAATTATAAAAAACTCTGTAGTCCCAGCAAGGGAATATATTAAGAGAACTTTTCTAATAAGGAGAAAATTCTTCTGGTAAAGTCAAAGGGACTTGGTTCTTTGTCCTGAGTTGCAGGATCAGGAAGGAAGAGTTCCTGCAAAAAAAGTTCCAGATGATTACTATGAGCAGGTCTGTAATAATTACAGAAATAATCTAATAAGCATTTAAGATAATTATGTTGTTTTTCAAACAGTCATCAGCACAAAAAAGGTATTAAAATTGTAGACAAGAGTGTGAAAAACTTCCAGCAGAATCCAACACTACTGTGCTCTGGCCCAGTAAGCCTACAAGTCTTGGCCACTTTCACAATGCCTTCTTTCCTTTTGGTTGTCATTTCTGTCATTTTCACAGTTATTAATATTTTCCTGTTAAGAATTCTTCCTGTTAAGATCTTACTTGTTTCTCTGTTAGCAACAAAACATCATTCCAAAGTCATGATTTTTCTAAAGACTTTGAGCTTGTCTATTTTCCATCCACCTACCAGTCAACACTTCAATACATATGTTATGTTTGTTCCTTATTAGCTCATTCAGCACATTTTGCTTCCAGTCCTAAGATTTGTCCTTTTTAAACCTTAGATGTATTTGTATGTAACATTTCATTATTCTGAAATTATTGGAATTCTGTCCTACAAGAATTTAGAAATGTTTGTATTTATATAGTTAATTGTCAGAGTTAAAGAGAAGATGGGATGTGGGAATTTGTACATTCAGGACCTAAACCTACCTATACATTTAGGTTAGGACTATAGATTATTTCATTTCAGTAGTGGGACTTAAATCAGAAGAAATTAGCCTACAGGCCTGATTCTGGGAATCTTCTGAGAACTTTCTTTACAGTCCATAGTAATTCATAGCTCTATTTTAAGTTGCATTTGAAACATAGCAAGTAGTTATTAAGGTTTTAAAAATGATGCATTCTCAGGGAGGAAAAAAAAAAAAAGCCTGGTGAGAAGTTTTGTTAGCCAGGTTAATCAAGAAAGAATTTAGGAACTTTTGCTTCCCAAGGACTAGAGGTTTCAGTGACAAATAGTTAATTTATCAGTTTTCTGACAGTATTTACAGAGGTTACCACTGTGAAGTCAACTCTGTCATACTGTGGCTGAAGTGATTTGTTTGAATTATTCATGACAAGAGCTGCATTAGCTTTACCTGACAATTTCTTTGGGTCCAGAGTCACTTTTCACTTATGAAAGTTAAAATGATGCCTGCTTTCATACTGTAGCAGTTTGGAGTATTCCCTACACTATGCTAACTATACCAAAGTGAAACTGAAAGAAAGAACAACCCCAGGAATTATAAACCAGTCTACCTTAGAGTATTTCAATTGTTTCAATTGTATTTTTTTACCCAGACATATATGAGAATAATTTTATATTTTATATTATTGGATTTATTCCATGAAAAGTGCACAATTTCTTTTTTCTGTCACTAAGATTAGCCCTCAGAATTAGCATTCCAGAAATATTTAGTTCATAGTTCCTTTTCAGAGCAGAAATGTATCTTCTATGTAAATTTACACTAGCCTAAATCTGACTAAATTCTAACTTCAATGTGTCAAACTCTGCATTTAACATATTCTGCCTATAAACACCCCCATAGCAAGAATCTGTTCACTTGCTGTTAATTAGGCCTAATAGCCTGAACAGTTATGCAAGTGTATTCCAAGTACGACAATGACATTTTTCTCACTTTTCTCAGTGTAGGTTGTATTTAGCATTTGAATGTACTATTTTTTCCTTCTTCATTCATTTATCTTCTTGAAAAAAACATCTTTTAAATGTTGATCAATGTGAAGTCATTTCCACAGAAGTACTGCTTATTGATGTTGTGCTCAGCTGCTCATTTCTTTCTTATTCTCAAGCAGGAATTTACCAGAGCTTTCTGGTAAATGAACAGTTTGACAGAACAGACATATATATATATATATATACATATGTATGTGTATATATATATATGGTATCATATGGTTTCCTTATAGTGAAGTTAGGCTGTATTTCATTAATACTTGGCTCCTCAATATTAAGACATACAATATGGTCACTTGCTATAGCAACAGTTTTTATGCAATTACACACCTTTTTGCTGTCATCAGAACACGGAATCTTATATTGTCTTGCTGCCACTTCTTTATGAACCTAAGTTGAATGAAATATAGAAAACTCAGGTGGTAAGGACATAGGTGCAGTGGTACACACTTGTGCTGGAGCAGCTGCAGTCTGTATCTAACTGTTTTGAGAATAAAGATTTTGATTTTCCTGTATTTTGATAGAGTCTACACAAGCACAGCTCCTTTTGGTTTCAGCTTGTGTTTTGCAGTGTTCAGGAGTTCTGACAAGTAGGCACTTAGTGTCTGAGTGGGTATGTATCTACAGTCTAGCACGCAGAAATGAATGCAGAGTGTTTATTTCAGGATCTCCCTACAGTAGTGGAAATTATGGCTTCTTCAAATTCAGTATAGATTTTTCCTGTTTGTTTCTGGGTTATCTAATTTTGGAATAGATGATCATAGCAATCTTTTCCTTCTTCATTAAGGGGGAAAATTTCAAAGAAAATATAATACACAATGCTTTTCCAGTTTAATATTATGTTTGAGTTTCTAAATGCAAAAAACCAAGAAAAGTCATTATTCTCATAATGTCCTAACTCGCCATATTGTCCATCAATATTTCTATTGGCTAAGTGAAAAAGGAAGAAGACCTGCCTGTCAAAGCTTTGATTCTGCAAAACATTGAAGGCCAGATTTATAACAGAATATTCGAAAACCTCTCCTGATTCACAAAATTTAATGTGACTGAGGTGCCTAAACAGGAGGTACTATTTTGGCACTGGACATACAAATATTTTTGCAGTATGTGAAGAGCCCTATTGCTTTTGATGAGTACTAGTTAATGTAGAAAGTATGCACATGCAATACAGGGTCAGCGATTATACTAAGTCTTTGCTTCTCTGTCAGTCCTACTGCTGTTCCATTAGTATAAAATAGTATTTCTATAAAGCTTAAAACAATAATTCATAATGTTTTAGAGCTTACTTTTTACTCGTGCCACTCACAAGAGACAAAATAGCATAATGAAGTATGATTATTTGTTTGTAATTTCCATATATTTTTATTCTTTCTTTGTGTACTTGATAGTTTATTCCTGATGTTCCACTGTAAAACCAAATAAGAATACAAAGATAGAATTTTTTTGTCATGTGGGGGGCTGCATTCACAAAAGAAAGCTGCAGAAGGTGTTATAATGATAAACTAATGATAGCTTTAAAGGAAAAAAAGTATGAGAGTGATAAAGCTCCAAATAAGAGCACAGTAAATTAACACATGAGAATGAAAAAGTCAGTAGTACTAATAACAATGTGCATTTGATTTTACAGCCAACCAAATTGTTATCACTATCAAAATTGTATTAGGCCATAAGGAAAAAAATAATAAAGTAAAATTCATAGAGGTGTCTGCCTCCCACACTTTAGAAGACAATAAAAAAGTCAGGAAAATAGACAAAAAATAGACATATAACACAGTTAAAGACCTTTCGGTTCAAATGTTGTACCATATTATTTTCCCTTACTGTCATGTTGATAGTTTGAAACTGTTCTCTCTTGTAATTGGCAGACTTTTTAAAGGATATAATTATATCGTAAAAGGATAGAAGTCAAAACTACAGAAGCTTAGCATACTTGGTCGCACAAAATGAAAGCTGGGAGGAGTACAATTACTGTACATGACTACGATATGAGTTCTGAAATCCTGAATGGCCAGGCTGGCCTAAGGCCAAAAACATTGAAACTGATCCTAGATGCATTTATGCTGGAGACAGGAAGGAGGTCAATTTCAAAAGGGGGGGTTTCTGAACCTGGTACTTTATTGCTAGAGTCAAAAGGACAAAAAAAAGAAAAAAGAAAAACCTGAACCAAAACAACAGCCTCAACAAAGCATCCTTAATTTGTTTCAAGATGTTTTTAGGAAATAATGAAATACTATATTTGATTTGCTAGCCTAGCCTCATATTCCTGTTTTCTCTGTTTGAATTGGAGCACCATACGTGGATGCAGAACTACAATGTTCTTGGCACAGCTGAATTTCCAGTCACAGGTACTGGTTCTCCTGGCACCTGATGCAAAGGAAAGAGCATTGGGGAGTTTTCCAAAGGGTGTCAGGGATGACACAGGTACTGGAATTACCAGCCTGGCATGATGCTGTCCTGGATGTAAAAATAAGGATGAACTGTCAGGGCTGGAACAGTGACTGAGACCCATCATTGTAGTGATGGGTCTCTAGACCTACTTTTATCATTGACATAAGTATAGAAACTTTTCTTGCAGCCCTTGATGCCCTGGTCACATTTAATTGTGTCAGGGCATTATCTTTCCTAACTTCATGGCTGGCTGGTAGGACAGTCTCTCTGTATCCCTCCAAGGCTTCCTTATTTCCAGCCTCTGTGTTTGTTGTCCTTGCTTCCACCGTTTGCCTGTGCAGCCGTCTTGGCCCAGGTGGCCTGTAGCAGACTCTCACTGTGAAGTCATCTGTCCCTGCCCTGTATTTCATCCTGACCTAAAGTTTTTGCCTTGCTGCTTATCCACCCCCAGCTGGAGCTCCATGCACTCCAGCTGGTTATTGACAGAGAGTGTGACACTCTCTCTTGCCCTGCAAGATCATGGAGCAGATCCTCCTGGAAGCTGTGCTCAGGCACTTGGAAAATAATGAGGGGATTGGTCACAGCCAACACAGCTTCAGCGTTGCTTCAAGGGCAAATTGTTCCTGACAAATCTGGTAGCCTCCTACAGCAGAGTGACAGGGTTGCTTTATAAGGGAAGGGCAACTGGCATCTTCTGCCTGGACTTCTGCAAAGCATTGACACTGTCCCACACAACATTCCTGTCTTTAAGCTGGAGATGTGTGGATTTGATGGATGGACCACTTTGCTGATTTGGAATTGGTTGGATGGTCACGCTCAAGGAGTTGTGGTAAAAGGCTCAAAGTCCGCGTGGAAGCCAGTGATGTGTGGTGTTCCTCAGGAGTCAGTACTGGGACTAGCACTGCTTAACCTGTTCATTGGTTACATGGACAGTGGGATTGAGTGCACCCCCAGCAAGGCTGCTGATAGCCCCAAGCTGAGTCATGCAGTCGACATGCTGGAGGGAAGGGACCTTGACAGACTTATGAGGAAATAGATGATCTTTAAAGTCTCTTCCAGCCCAAACCATTCCATGTGATTCAACTTCCCTGTTGCTTGTGAGACTCCTTCAATAGCTGCTGACCCCTTCTCATTTAATATATCAAATGGGGATAAAAGACTTCTAGAAATTATCTGAGTGCATCAGTAACTCAATTTCTTAGATATTGTAATGTTAGAAGAACATCTTATAGGCAGCTGACCCTATTCAAGCAAAATGAAGTCTTACCTTAATGTGGCCTCTCTAATAAATATGTACATAGAGAGAATGAAAACAAAAAGAGTAAATGTTAGCAAGGATTTGGGTGGATATTTTGTGGTGGAAATGTGCTATATGACAGATTTATGGGAAATTGGTAGACATTAATATAAAATAATGTAAGCTCAGTAATAAAAGGTTGTTGAAATGAATATATAAAAATGGAGATATGTTTAATCAAGCAGATAGGAGAGTGAAAAAGCTAGTCATATGAAGAGAAGTAGACTATTATGGGCACAACTTAAATCTGGCTTGAAGATTACATTATCTGGGCTATTAAAAATAACAGATACAGATTAAATTAAATCAGCAGAAATGTGAAATGAAAAGTTTGTGAAATGGGAAACCTGTGTCCTCCTTATGAGCAGCAGCCATCAGGAATGAGACCACTTCATCCCTTTTTACTTTGGGGCAAAGGAGAGGGGTAAAAAAATATTGTAATACCAACTTAAATGAGCCAGAACATTCCATGTGGAGTGGAAAAGTTTGAGGTTTCCTTCCAGCTGGTCCAATCCATGCTGTGAGAAAAGGCAGAGAGGAGTCAAAACAGTCCCTTATGGACTCTCTCATGGCTGGTTTTCATATAGTCACTGACTTGCTTGTTACTTGAGTGAAAAAAACAATTTTTACCTGATGATTCCTAAGGCTTCAGTGTCATTCAGTGTTGAATCTGAATTGGTCTCAGAGAATAAACTGGTTACACCAATGTGCTATATTTTTGCCTTCTCCCAAAACAAAAGCTCAAGTGTGAAATGACTGAGTAAATTAAAAGGTATTTGGAAAGGTCAAGAGAGCTGTAGGAGTAATGAGAGACTTTCTTAACCTAGTCATAGATTTGAGAGACTCAAGTGGAAGAAATGAAGCTGGTAGTATATATGTGGTGATAAAACACAGCCACTATTTTCCTACATCATTAATTTCAAAATACTTTTAGCACAAATACAGCTGAGAATGAAAAACCCCACAAATATGGAGAAAGAAAGCATGGAAGATGTCAAGCACAAAGGTGAAATTAAAAGAAAAAATTGAGGTGAAACAGAGATGAGTCCTATTAAGGATCAAACTGATGTGTTTCAGGAACTAATAATTAAAATCCAATGGCTTGAGGTACGAGGGAATACAAAGATAGTTCAATTATTGAACATACCAAAGGTACTTAGTGCTTCAAGCAGGTAATAAATGTTATATAAATATCAGCACTAATAAAGCATTAACACAGAATTAAAAACATGGCCAACTAATTTTAGATTTGACTAATAAACATTGTCTTAACATTGGTTCCAGTTTTATGAAGGGCACTTTGGCTTATAAATCATGAAACATTATAGGTGTTGCTCATTTTTCCATCTGCCCGAAATTGAGGTTTGAAGTATCATATTTCTGAAGTATTTTATTTTTTTAATGCCTAATTTATTTATTCTTTGTGTATGTTGCAAATGCATCTTAGACCTGTCCTTAACAGCCTGTGTTCTCTCAGCTCCTGGGGTCAACACAGCAAAATTACAGCTATGAGGTGGAAGTTTACTAACTATTAGGACATAACGCCTTGCAGGTGATGCTAATCAAAAAAGGTTGAAATCACCATCTTAGCTGAAGAGAAGATCTATCTTCCTCACAGCAGTCACCTACTTTTGTAATCTAAGAGCTATTTATAATGAAAAATTATCAAGTAAGGCCCTCAGTTCTGTCCAGTAAGTGAATTGGGCATGGAGGCAGAAAAAAATATTCAGTACAATTTTGTGGATTATTTTTTCAGACTGTAATCTACATGAATAGTGACCTACATGAATACTTACATGCTTTTTCTCGGTTTAATTTGTATCTGCCTAGCTGATGACAGATTTTTCTGGCATGCACAAGAGCAACGTCACCTTCCCAAAGTGAAATATATCTTATTTCTAAGATGTATCATAGAAAAAGGGAATTTTTCTAAGGCACAATAGGGTAAAGAGCATATTCTAATTAGTTAGCCCAGAGAGTCTGCATTGCATGTAAATCATAGGGGAGTTTGGCCTATGGGACCATGTTTATCTCTGGGAGAAAAAGCACATCTTCATCAGTAATGTCAAACAAGCAATGTGTGGGACCAAACTTTGCATGTGTGGAGGGTGTGTTCTCAGCCAGCTTGCTCATCTTTTGGCACTATGTTGTAACATATTATTAGATTTCTACTACATAGGTAATCATAGAAGGCTGGTTTTGTATGAGGTAAAGATGCTGGCTGCCATCCAAGAATTTTTACTGCATTAAAAGAAAATTTGATGATAGTGCTAAATTCATATTATCTGTAGTTAAGAGTGTCCCACCAAGGAGCACACTACATTTTAACAACTATATGCAAAGGATCAACACCTTTAAACTCTTTTACTTGGAAAGAGGTAGAAACAAAATACCTTCTTTTCCTTGAAATCTTTTCAGTTTAGTTTTCTTGATGGGCTCAGTGATGATAATGGGCTCAGGACATACAACTTAATGGACGCTAGCCAGAGCTGACTCTTGAGGAGAGGTAACAAATTATGTGTTGGACCAGATATATTCCTAACAGAGCAGTGCACCTATGTATTTTCACACTGATGAGTATTAAAACTTCCTAAATAATTGTTTGAGACTACCTGATCTCTGAGAGGTATGTTTGTTGGGAAGAAAGTGATTGCTTTCAATAGCCTGGAAGTCAGCTTGGAAGAAAGCACCTTTGTATTCCACTGATCTATATGACTAACTGTCTAGAAACAGAAAAGGAGAATGCAGCAAATTAGATCAAGAGAACAGAAATTTATATCTTAGAAACATAAAAAGCAAAGAAATCAAGTGAAAACTTAGCTTCTCTGAAATCAACTGCAAAATTCTCATTTACCCTGATGGGATTTTGCCTGAGAAATCTAGAGTTTATCTCAACTAGAACTCTAATTTAAAACAAAATAAATCTAAGTAGACAAATTCAATGTTATTATAATGCAAAACAATAATCTAAATAATCTAAATCTCTAACCTGATATGAAATAACTTTCTTTTCCATCCTCAGCCTTTTCTAGACCAATGCTGGCTTGAGGGGATTTGTCACACTTGGATGAAATATGTGAGACAAAAAGCTAAATGAATCATGCAAAAAAAAACAGTGAAAGTGCTAGGAGGTGCTGAGGGAAAAATTGCCCGTTAGAGAATTAAATAGAAAGGAAAATGGAAAGGACTCGTATTTTTGTACATGTAAAAATATCACCTGAAACAAAAACCTCCAGTTCTACAAAAACATACTCCAGAGATTTTAGGAAAAACTAGTTTTAAATGTAGATTTATTTCATAGCTTTTTTTTTTTTAAATAGAGGTTATATCTGATCTACAGCTATTAATGATGAAATTCTCATATTAAGATGGAGTACTGGGCCTATGTATTCCTTAAATCTCACTTAAACCTTCCAAATTAGGTGTGAGACAATAAAATGCTGTGCATTTTGTGAATAATGCCATAGAGCACATTTTCCAGTTCTTTTAATGAGATTGAAATACAAGCAATTTTTTTCTTCAAATGAGCAGTGAAATGCTTTCTCCATGGGTCAACCATGTCCCATTGTTTTGTTATCACCTGCATGCTTTAGGCAAATACTGAATTTCATATTCAGTTGCTATACTACATAGACTCATTATACAGAGAGTTTTCTGAGTTAGGTTACATTTATATTCAAATGACAAGTTATGATTCATATTTTAAAAGTTTGTTTGATAATGCCTGATTGGAAATGTATCATTATGGTACGTTATGACAACCAAATCTTTACAAGACAACAATGAAACTGCCTTTAATGTTTATCTTCAGTGAAGTCCAGAAACAGAGACCGAAGCCAAGCATGGTCATGCCAAGAATGGAAATCTGAGGAATTGTCCTCATTTGTAATAAACACGCCCAACTGGGTGCACAGCTGCTAACTAAGGAGCCAAAGCACTAGCTTCCTGCTATCTTGAAGTGTCTAATTACAAAACCCAACTGGACTGGCTTTGAAAACTACAAAATAGGGTCAGGATTAATTTAAGGGTGGTCTGGAATACTATCAAGGTAAGACATCTAAAACAACATCATGTCACTGAGTGGGGATATTTTGTACAGATCCAAAGGACTATTAAATGAAAATAAAGTATGCTACTTCCTGGTTTACTTAACTTCGAAGTCCTAACTGACCCAGTTTGCCTGATCTCCTTTTATAATACATATGGAAGAAAACAAAAATAAAAAAAGAAGAAAAAGCACGCCAAGCCAATCCACAGGTTCTTCTTCAAAGTGGAAGTCCAACACATAAACAGAAAAATTGCCCTTTTCAGTTTAACTTATTTAGCACATCTCATTAAATGAAGATCTAGAAAATCAGATAGAAAAATACAATGTATGAGTCCATCTTCCTTAATCTTATTGTTTAAACCATAAGAAAATTATGGTGAACTAGGAAGCAAAACTGTCTTCACTATATTTAGATATTATTGTAATTTCACCACACTTTCCTACATTTTGGAAGATTTTAAGAGAGTACCGGAAAAAGATTTAATAAAAATTAAAAACTGAATTTAATTAGTGTCTAGTGAGTTACCAACAATCATGGACCAGCCATTCTAATGGGAGGACCCCAACTATAAAGTCTGCAAAAGGTTTCCTTTACTTTGTGTGCATCACAATATTTTGACATGGGGCTTAATATCAGTCAATAAATCTGTATTTTAGATAAAATTTTTCTTCCAGATTTGGTGATTAAATCCCTTCATTTTACTTTTCCTCTTTCTAATAGTTTCTTCTTTTTTTTTTTCATTTTTCCTAGTTTAGAATACTGTTTTTCATAAACACTTAAAAATCAAAAGTTCAATTACTGTACATGTGTTATACTCTATGAAAGAGTGGGCAAACCAATTAAAATCCAAATATGTCACTTAATAATATATAATAATATGAGCTAAATATATTTTGTCCAAGATGCATTCTTAAAATACTGGTAAATATCAATTTATCAATCAAGTTCAAATATAAAATTCATCAGTCAAGTGATGAATGAATGGTGTAAGATGGTAACACAACAGGAGGATGTGCGAAATAATGTGCAAGATTTTTTCTGCATTTCCTCTCATATCTGCCTTACCTGTTCTCCCATTCTGCAACTTTATCTGCTGTCACTCCTTGCCTTACCCCTTTACTGTCTCTCTTCATTAAGTTTCAGGGACCTCCCACTTTTCTATGGAAGTGTAAGGAGATATTCTTTAGAAGCAGCAGGCGAAAAATTCTTTGTCTTGCTTCTTAGCTTAAAAAAATGGAGCGAATTGTTGTAAGAATTGTTGGTAAGTTGTTGTAATCCTTCCTCTGTCTCCCCCCTTCCTTTTGCACCTGCATGGAAAGGACAGTTATCTCAGAAGAAGAAAATAAGTTTCTCTTTTCTTAGTACAGACTGATAACTTCATGACGTATGAAGTAAGAACAGCCAAAAGCCTCTTCAGATATCTTTTAATGCTCTTTAGGATTACTTTGTCTGGTCTTTTACCAAACAGTGAGGCATGCAGAATTTCATGGAAGGAGTGGAGAGGTTTTTACTTTCTTTGTCTCTTGGAGCATTTTGATCACTTCTAAGTTCTTTGACTTCAACAGTCAGATGCTTCACCAGTACAAGACAAAAATCTTGTAGGAATTCATGAAGTGCCATTGCCCACACTGTCAAACTTTCACGTGACTAGTAATGTGCTTTTCATGCACTCTGCTCTTGGGCAGCTGCAGAAGAATGTTACAGTCAGACAAACTAAGGGAATGTTTGCATGCCAGAGTTCTGTTTAAATAAGATTCATATACCCCCAATAACTACAAATCACATCCAAAGGATAGCTTGATCCACATGGATTTTTGGTCTGGGGAGTTATAGTCACCATGGTTTTGAAAAATGGACAGCACTAAGATAGTATCTTTAAAGTGCTTATGTTGTTTTTCTTCATGTTATATCATAAGGTTATGGCAGACAACAGCAAAAGTTCAGACATCTTTCTTTCAGACAATTTAAACCCTTTGCTATAACTTTCACTTTCTGCCTCTCTTATCACAATTTTGTTTTCATTCCAAATCAGAGTTGAAGTCCAGGTACTTGTTTTAATTTGTGCAGCTATCATTGAAGGATACAATTTTTTTCTTACAGCCTGCTTCCCAGTGAGTTTTTCCTTTTTTACAGTTACTAAGAAAATAATTTTCTTAAATGCTGTTTTAACTTCAGTTCTGCCCCATCTTCCCGTTCTTGCTGATGCTCCCTGCACATTCTGAAGTGTATTCCTGCAGGTGCCTCCACTGCTCAAGGTGGGACTCCTGGAGGGTGAACATGGCTGAAGGATATGTAAGGAAGCACCTCCAGACTCAAGCAGTTCTGTTGAACAACCTGGAAGTGAAAGGCAAACAGTTAAATGGAGGAGAACAATATTTACCCTTCTTCCTAGATTTCTGCCATCATATTACATTACAAAAGGGTTCAGGACTCAGGAGTAGATGCTGACCTGTGAGGATACAAGGCACAGATTGTATATGCATTTGCAAGTGTGTTGCATAGGATCAGAGCATAAAAGCAATTTTAATCTTTTTTATGAATTAATCAGCTGCAAATCTGTTTTTTATAAATGTGTAAGGTTTCCATTATCTACTCTCTAGGCATCAGTT
Organism: Phainopepla nitens; assembly: GCA_013400175.1. Taxonomy (NCBI): domain Eukaryota; kingdom Metazoa; phylum Chordata; class Aves; order Passeriformes; family Bombycillidae; genus Phainopepla; species Phainopepla nitens. The sequence goes on along the minus strand of VXBQ01010011.1, from coordinate 49,230 downwards.
TCCTATTGATATTAATGAGAATTATGTAAACTTAGTTGTGATGACATTAATTTAGTTACAGAAAAACATTGTTCCAAGTAATGTAGTGGTAGTTTTCTAGGACATACATACATGTATCCTTTTCATCAGTAGATGTGATTGTGGTTTACAGGAACATTGGCTAAATGCAGTATAGCATTTATTTAACATGGACAATTCTTTTTTCATCATGTAGAACAACTTAATTCTGTTTATGTGATACACCTGTACATCATTGAAATGTTCTCATATTGAAAATTTCCTTCTATAGAAAACAGAACTACAGATGCAAAGTGGTTATTTTCAGTGACTCATCTATTGCTACCAATTTCTAAAACTATCCATTTGTTATTATCTAGTTATAATTCCTTAACCTCACCTTATATCTATGTTGTCCTAAAGTTCTGCTAATTTTGAATCTTCTTTTTTCTGTAGATGGATAACTGTGTTAATTGTGCAGCAGGCTCAGATAAATTTCCACCTTTTGTTACCAATAACATGGTGTAGGGGAAAAAGAACTCAGGATTAGACCAAATCCTAACCATTCAAGTGTTTCTTGCTTATTTAATGCAGGAAATAGTCTCCTCATGAAATCTGTTTTATACCTACTGCCAGATGATATTTCTCTGGTCCATGGAGGAAAGTACAGATCTTTTGTTCCCTCTTTCATGCAGGCACATTTATGGCAGTCTTCCATCTTGTTCTTAATCAGATGAAAATGCAGGCAAAAAAAAAAAAAAAAAAGCAAGGCTAATTATCTATTTAATCACTACTGCAATGATTAAAATGTGAAGTTATAGGTAATGGTTTTTGTTCATTCTGAGAAAGGTTGTTACAGCAGCCAAAAGACACACACCTATATATCATAGAGCAGTGCCACATCTAGCAAAAATGCTTGATGCTGCCAGCTTCCTGGTAAAAATCCCTTTTAAATCACAATAAAAGACTAAATCCCTAGCATAATACTTCCTGAAAAGAAAAATACAGCCTGCCAGTATCCTGCCTTAGCTGGGAGGTAAGGAAGATTTCATTCACTGTTTATCAGTGTTTATGCCCATGCCCTTTCTGTACAGATGGAAATGTAGTGAAGCAGAAGCTATTTGGGAAATAGAAGCAGGCTGGCAAAGACTTACAGCGAGATAGGAAAATAAAAGGCTCAGTACTATTTGTTAGAAATGGCAATGCAAACTAGCTCCATATCTGGAATGAATGCTTCACTTTTTCAAGTGCTGTTAGCTTGTTGATTGTTTGTGAGGTGTTTTTTCCACAGTTTCTAGTATTGAATACTTATTAATAAGTGTTCTTAATCAAATGGCTGGTTTATGTTTGAATTGCATAAGAATGGACAGCTGACCAAGGAGGAAGAAAACTAAGGTGCCAAATTACTGTGTCTGAAGGTTTGCTAAATTTTCTTAAGACTATTTAATGTGCCTGTGTCACCGTAGGGTTCTAGCACGCATTCTTCTGGTTCCTGTACTAATAAATGAGCTTGATGTCCTGTGTGGGATTGACACAGTATGATCTTGGTTATATTTTTTTCTATTAAATATAGGATATCTCTGCAGTCTTTCAGAACTGTGTATTTCAAAATATTGGAAACAATAATTATTAATAACTAAAATAATTAAATTATTTTAATAACTAAAATATTAATGACTAAAATAATTAGTCATACCCAAACATACACAAAAGATACTTTTTCTTGAAGGCTAAACAAATAATGGATCCAACAAGGGCAAGAAGAAAACCCTCTGACTCCTCCACACAGGTCTACATTCTTGAAGTCAGTGCCTAGAAAAGGCAGCTAAGCTTGACAGGAAACCAAGAAACGAAAGAAAATATATAGGCATGCTCCAATCCTCAAGGTATTAACTTCTCTGCCCTTCTTCCACCTTACCTGTACTGCCAGAAGGCTTACCCATGTGCACTGCACTCTAGTGCTGATCCAGGACTCAAACTGCTTTTTTCCAGAGGAAAGTTTACTTAAGAGAGCTGCCTTTGCCCCTGGCACAGAAATTCTTCTCCTCCACTTAGATAAAATGAAGGGTTAAGCTGAAGTAGTTAAAGCAGTCATCTTATTTAATTTAAAACAAGATTAAAAGCAAAATGAACAGAGTGAAGAATGTGGTTTAGAATAGAATATCTCTGGAGTCCCTTAAGCCCTTCACAATTAAAACATCATGGCAGATTTTAGTATTTTGGAATCTCTCCCTTTCTCTTACTATTTCCAGAAAAAACTTGATGTTCAATATCAGGAAAAGTTTATAGGTAGTCTAGTCTACTAGACTACCAGGATTATGTTCGCTGGTATTATGCCAGTTTTCTAGCCATCTTGAGCAGCAGCTTGTTTTTTTCTCTTAGTCAAGGATAGTCTTTTACTGGCAAGTATAATATGAAAACAGTACTGCAGTATTTTCTGTAGAGACTGGCCAGAAAAAAAAAAAAAAAGGGAATTATTGGTAAAAAATCAGGGAAAATAATTGGTTTAAATCCTAAAATAGCATTATGTTGACATACAGTTGCCAGAAAGACAAAAATATAAGAAAATTTAGTCAATTTAGTCCTCCTTTTTATTTTTCTTTTTCTCAGTTCCTCGGTATTTTCTTGTTCTGTACCAATTAAATTTTTGCCACGCTTTTTTTCCCCTTGAATAACTTATTTTTTTACTTCTTAGCCAGCCATATCTTTTTAAGATACTGCTTAGCTTAAGCATTATTTTTCTAGATTACTGGGGCATCCTTTCATTTCTACTTTTTTCCCATGGTGCATCAACCTTCACTATGCATCAGTGCAGTGTTTTATTCATAATATAATGGCCACAGTCTCTGGCTATCTACTAAGATTATCAGTTTTAATATATCTCTTATAAGTGATTTCTTCTTCCTCATCAAATAGTTGGAAAATAACAACAGGGACTCAAAAGACAAAAACAATTGCAATCTGTATTTCAAATGAAAATGACAGTTACTAATAAAGCACTTACTTTTGCATACCTGAAACTACAACACCGTTTTCATTAACCTGGGAATATGAGGACAGCCAAGGATGAGCAATAATTCTAAATCAAACTTTTTCGATAAACGTATTAATTATTGCAAGTGAGTAGATCTATAATCCAACTTTGTCAATATATACAAAGATATTATTAGGAACAGTAAATATGCGGACCTTTGTCAAGATATTCAAGATTAAATTCCCAAATCTTATTCTCTTAGCTATCTTTAAGTACTCTGTGCCTTGTAGAAATATATTTCAATGTATAATCCTGAACACAAAAGTGATCCTGTGGCCATGAAAATTTTGGTCATTCTTTTTCTCTCAGAAAACTTTGAACAAACTGCGTTCTATTCAGAATTGTATGTATACATCTGTTCTGTCCTTCACAGTATATGTAGAAACTAAGAATTTGTATCTTAAAGGCTAAAACCAGAGAATTATCAGTGTCCCAGAGTCATATAGTGACTTGAAATTCATCAGGTGAAAATTTCCAGGACATCAAGTACAGTTTCTTGCAAATACAGATGAACACATCACATCAAGTCTTTTAGAGTCCTCTCAGAGAGAAATCTTCCATTTCTTTTTTACAGCAACAAGACATTGGCATCTTATCTGGTGGTGTGCAATGAGTTATTTAATATGAAAGCAATTACTACTACTACTCCTCTTTCATTTTCATCAGAAAAGCCCACTGTTTGTACAAGAAATTCTTTCTTTGAGCCACCAAGTTCGTGCCCTCACCTTTAATATTGTAAATTTTCAGGTTTGCTTTAGCCTAAGGCCAGGTTTTGAATACAATATTCCAGTCCTTCTCTAAATTGGAAATATTCACATCTGATGTTGTTGCATTTTGTAGCAAAAATTGTGGAAGTACTATCAAAGTTGAGATACAATCAGTATGATTTTTCGAATACAGACAAGGTCTACAAATGGGCAATTTTTATTGCTGCTTGCTTAATTGCTGCAGGGTATTTATTCTCTTCAAAAACAATGGCAACTGAATTCAACAACAGAAAATAGTCACTCATCAGGCTGATAGTTCTTTTCATGTCTTGTTTCAAAAATTTTCCCTGTATTATTTATCAAAATTGGTAAAAAATCAAGATGGGTCATCCAAATAATTTTCTCACTATAGATGACTTGCTGAAATTGTTCATTTCTTTCTACATAATCCTTCTATATGAGAAAGAAAAATCTGCCATGGTACAGAGGACCACACTGTCTCAGGTTTTGGTGGGGGCACAAATAAACAGAAATTGTGAGAAGACTTCCAAGAAACACTGAGTTACAGGTGAAAAAATCAGGAACTCTTTGAAATATATAAAAATTCAAATAACATCCTAAGCTCTCAAAACTTATTAGCTTTCTTTGAATACCTGAAAAGTAAATCCTGCTAAATCTCACATATGCCCGCAGAGACTATAAAAAGTATAACACTGATTTTTCTTTTTTTTTACCCCTGGGTCATTTTGCTTCTAGTATTATCTTTCTCCTAGCATTTCTTTAGGTTATCACCTCTGGGTTAGTTTCTTTAGTGGTAACAACACGGAGAGTGCTGTATCAAGGTGGAAATAGTAGCCATTTAAATAACACAATGCTTACAGCTGCTTAGTGCAGATAACACAGATAACAGAATGGTTAAATTCCCCATAGCTATTACAACTTGTCTGCATTTATGTTTCATTCTAAATGCTGAATAGAGTCCTCAGGACAAAGCTGAAATGTTCTGTCTGTTGCTTAGATACTACTTTCACAGGCTTCATATGAAAAATCTGTGTATACAGGCAAATAAACTGATAAGTTAATAGGCTGAACCCGCAACGAACAAACATTAATCACTCTTTTTGTACTATCTTTGGTACTATATTTCAGTATGGAAGAAACAGGTGTGGAATATATAGAACATTAACACAGTGCCAAACAAAAATATCTATGCTTTGCTGGGATGCCTCCTCCATGCACAGATATTTGGGGCCACTTTACCCTAATGGAACAAGTTACATGAATCTGCATTCATTTGGGTCACTTGACTTATGTTTGTGTATTATTGCTGTATAGGATACAGAAATGAATATCCTGTTTGTTTACTTATGCAAGAGTCACTTATAATTTGTGACATTGCTACAACACATCAAAACCATGATCATATCCTAAAGTTAGAAAATCACCTTTGTCACATACAGTATGGGCTTTATTCCTTAACCAGGAAGAGTTAAATTGGAAATGGTTCAAATATTCTATTCAGAATGCCCAAATTATATCTAGTGAAAACTACTTTACTAAAAATAGATGCTGTTCTGCATAAGCATTAGATTGGTTCCTGCTATGCCATTTCCTCAGTAGAAGAAAAAAAAAAGAAAAAAGAAAAAGCAATTTTGGTATGTGTTCTGCTCTGCTAATATTCAAAAATTAATTTGTTAATTTTTTTTAGCACCAGTAATTTATGACTTGGAGCAACATGATCATCAAACTGGGTGTTATGTAAAAGCTGACTGTTACAACATCACAATACAACAGCGTTACCTATTATGTACCTAAGGTGATACATTCTACTCTTGTGAAACACACTACAAAAATATAAAGCATTTTGGAGCAAATCCATTCTGCTCTGCTCAGCAAAACGAAATGGCTACACAAATTACTGGGGTTTGCCTTTTGTTATATTTTTTTGTTAACTCCCTGCAAGATAAGTGTGTACTTTCATAGGCTTTGCATTAAGGAGCAATTATGAAAGCAACAGAAAAAGAGCAGAATTCATTACCTAGACTCAATGCCCAGTGCCTCTTTGCTGGAGGGAAGAATAGATAGCAAAATAATTCTGAATTAGAAAACAGTTATGTTTTGTAAACAAATTTTCACTCCTTGAACTAGAATTAATTGGTTATTTAGTTCCACCTTAAGCATTATTTTTTATATCAGTTTGTCATTTACTTCATATAATTACTGCAAAGATTAAAAAAAATCAGTCAAGATATTTAGAATGACAAATCAATTTAGCCATCCATGTTAAATGTACTTTCCATCAATTTCTGCTATCAAAGAGTATAAACAGCTGCTAAGTACCACTTCTTTTGCAACATCAAGATGAATAATTAGGTATATATGCCATTTTTTATATTTCTGAACCTGAATTTTTATCTGATAGGGACATAGTAACTACTGACAGAATTACTGATCTTTAAAATTCTTCTGTAAAGAGCTATTGTAACAATAATGACATCCCTTACATTATATACTGTCTACAAAATTACTGTACAGTAGATTATAATTTTCCAGGCATGAGTTTTGGTGAGAGAGATTGAATTTTAATGATTGGTTTCTATGTTTGCTTTTATGAAATGAGCCATGCTCAAATATTATCATTATAAATATGCTTGTTAAAAAAAAAAAAGAAGAACTTAATCTTTTCACCAAGAGTCATGTCTCAGTAGAGGTGATCCGTTGCTTAGGTTCATTTTTCTTTAAAAGAATATTATTAAATACTGTTTTTTTATTAAATACCATGCTTGATTTTTTTTCTGAACTTTTCCCTAAATTGTGTTTACAAGCTTCTTTTGTCTACAGAAATCAGTGATTATTTAACATCTATTTTCCACTAAAAAACAAATAAAAACCAAATTGTATAAATCATGAAAACAAAAACACACAAGCATTTAACTAAATCTTTTAACAATTTATAATCAAACAAGTCAAAGTCACTTTACAAATTTTCTGCTGTGAACCAGGTAACATTCTTTACTTCCTTCCAGCTGCATGACACACTATCTACCTTCCTTTCTACTGTCCCAGCAGCCCCTTATATTGTGCAAAGGGATGCACATTGAAAACGGGATGAGGGAATGTTTTTACAGAAAACCCGTTCAACTATTTGGTACCTATAGGCTTTCCAGAATAGAGAGGAGTAATTTATGTACCTAAATTCCTTGCCAGAGGGGAGCACAGAAATGGGAGGGAAACATCTAGTCAGCCTTCAGGTCAGATGTTCCTGATGTGCCATCAAGATCCCCGATGGTTTGGGTACTCACCAGGGCAACTGGCAGCTCCCTCCTGGCCAGTCCCTGCAGAAATCAGGGCATTCAAGTGCAGGGAACATGTGCTTAGGTCTTATCCTGGCATGGAGTTAGAAATCCTGGAGGGTACCTCTGGCAATATGAGGGCTGGGAAGGCTTCCCATACCCCAGAATGCAGCTACAGCCTGAGATACCTACATGAGTCTTCCTTCGTATGAACTACTCTTTTCAACCAGGGGCTGGACCTGTAACACTATAAAAGCATCTATTTCATGATAAAAGGTGACGAGAAGTAAAATCATCCCTATGGAAGTTAATCTGATATTTAGAGTACCACGGTGAGAGGGAACAAGTTCATTTCAGCATGCCCTCCCACTGCAGGCAGAACCAGCATGGAGAAGAGGCCTTTGCAGAGGAGTAGCTTTATGCCTCTCGATGTACTGTTTTAGTGATGGTGTGGAGGTATAGTTGGATAGAGCTTGATTTTAGTGCTTGGAAGAAGTATATTGTATGTAAGACTGTGGTTTCCTTTACTTTTAATTAAAACAGTTTGATGCCTCAGGGCTAGATAGTTCCTTTCTGGTTTTAGTGATACAATATATAATACTGGAACTATCATAAATACAGGTACTTCAATTCATAACTTATAATTAGTAAAACTTTACTTTTATTTGTAAAAGTAGCTGTCCTTCAAGACCTCATGAAATGGTCATGTAGACATAATAAGAGGCACTGTAGATTATTATTTTATTTGAACATTTATTCATTCGTCTGTTCATTTATTTATTTACTCATGATTTTATTCTTATGATTCTTGCACTCATCATGAATAATGTAGTTACAGAAAGCTGCAGTTCAACAAAAGTATGTCAACATCTAAGCATGTGAGTTGTCACTTTGAAGTCACATATATTACTGGTCAAACCACAAGGTAGTACAAGTGATCTCAGGAGAGCTTCACCAATGGTAGAGTTTGCTTGAAATGGCTGGGTAGGTCTTTCAGTTAGCCCTTCTGTGGCAGGACAATAAAAAGCTGACATGACACTTTTGATGTGTTTCATCTGGCAAATAATAAAAGCTATTTGAAAATGAATTTGTTTCTACTGTTGTGAGCAATCTATTCAGAAGCTCTATGTCCTTGAAGATAAGAACCTTAAGAATTTACCATATGGGCTGAATTAGCTGGATTCACATGGAATAATTCAAACCATTTACATTAGTCATCTGCTGCAGGAAAATATACACGTATGTATGACAGATATATATATAAAACATATATATATATATATAGNATGTTCTACCAGTGGAGCTAGGCATCAGGACTGCGTTCTGAAGGGCATTCCAGCATTCAAGGAAGATGTTTGAGGGTGACAGTCATTCAATTCTTGAATGAATGCAAGCATACAATGGTGACAAGCCACAGCCAGCAGCAGTAATTTCCCAAGCTGACAGAGTTCAATGAGGACAGGGACTAATGCTAATATTTATTTTTTTAATTTATTTATTAAAAGAGAAACAAAACCAGCAACAACAACCCCCCCCCAAAAAGCAAACAAGGAAACAAGAAACTCATTATTTGTAACCAAACACAGGTCTCAGTTAGTTGGGGTTTTTTTAAGTCCCCAAACTAACCTGAGAGTTTTATTGTCAATCTGGGGAAATCTGGAGGAGATTTAGAAGCAAAGTCAATGAACTTTTGAATATGATCTCCTGTTATATATGATTTAGCACTTTGCCACCATATGGAAAATCAACTTAATGTTAACTTAATTTCAGTATATCATTCCAACTTTATATAAACTCGTCTCCATTAGAAACTTCCTAATAGTGTGTGCACTGACATCTCGTTTCTGTCAACTGCTATGAAGTCAATATTCCTGGTGTTCTGACCAAGAGTGAGAGATGATTATTCTGTTAGTGCAATAAGGATTAAACTTCCTCTGCAGTAAGGAATGCATCTAAATTGTCTAAATTGTACAACACTCACCATGCAGACTAGCCTAACACTTGTAAGTGCATGCATGCAGGTGGGCAGCCCTGCCATGCAGCTACACTAACAAAACAACACCACAAGAAATTAATAAGAGTTCTACAAGAGCAAAAGGGGAGTAATGCATATGTAGGCATCTAATTATGATAAGGCTACATTAACAAGATAGCAACATAAGAACTAGTAGAAATGAGAACTAAGATTGACAATAGGCGGGGTCATTAACTTGAAGGAATTAAGTAGAAATTACCAGCTCAAACATACCAGAAACGATGAAGAGGTATAAAATTAGGGACAAGAGGAAAGAGTAAATACAAAAAGCCTGTTTATTTGGGAGTGGACGAGAGTGGTAAAGGGAAAAAACTGAGAGGTTGAAAAAGGTGCAAAAGGGAATGTAAGCAGAAGTGTGTCATTTAACTAGCAGTTAAGCAGTATCTGTTGGCTGGTCTTCTGTTGATCTCACATAGAGAAGGCAAATAAACCTGTTACTATTCTGATAATAGGGTCTGACTTTTTACTGTGGTGAATAGGGGTATTTGAGGAGTTTTCTCCAAAACTGGTGAGAGGATACATGAAGGGAGTGGACTAATCCTAGTAGCTGTGGTACTGAACTTTTAGCAGAATCCACATTCAGGGTTAGGTATTGAAGCCCACAATAAATGGACTTACAAAGGCTAGCAAGGCAAACAATGAATTTCTAAATGCTAAGAAACACTCAGTCTCTTATGCTAAGTTAAATTCAGCATTCAGTATGTCTGTTAGCTGCCAAAACTGCTTGACACTTACCTGTATTAGCATGGAAGTAGTGAAGGCACATATTTACTCAATCCTGTAATGGTTATATGGGATGGGTGAGACTCAGATTCAGTTCTGTTCCTTACCTGAATTAAACCCACATCTTCCCAGCATAGTAAGAAATTATATCACATAGACCTCTCCTGATCTCTTTTGGGCTATTTTCTGCAAAATACTTCTAAAATTACAGGATCAGAATTTATGTTTACCAGTCTTCTATTTATGCCTAGAGGTTTAGATGACCTCACCAAGGTTATAAGGAAATTTGGAGTTCATAAGATCTGAATGTGCAAGAGTCACTGTCAAAGCTCAAGCACATGTTTGGGTTTTGTATGTGTTCCAGTTGTAATGCTAAAGACTCTAGATACCTTGTCTTGAGTTCAGCTAACTTTTGGGTTGGGTTCATCATTTTTTGGAATCTGCAGGAATTTTGCAGTAATTTTATACTTTGCTGATTACAGCTGAACGTCTTACAATCATTTTCTGAAAAAATATACAATTTTCTGAAGAAAAGATACAACAATTTTCTGTACAATAGAGAAGCTCAGCATATGCTGTTTACGGTTTTACATTTTATTCAGTATCATAAAGCTCCAGTGACTGATATGTGCTTTAGAAGCACTGAAAATTTCTGCAAGTTTGTGGTTTTAAGTGGTCTATGATTGTCCTGCTGTGAAATTACAGAAACAACATACTCTGTAGCAGGTTCCATTTTAAGTTTTCCCCTTTCCACTTGTAAAAGCAACCAAATAACACTTCATTTATTGTCTACTAAATTAAACAGTTGTAGAAATACTATAATGTTCCCAGTGGCTTCCATGTTGCTGTGTACAAGCTGATAAAACTGAAATCTTCTCATAATGTCCTGCTGAGACAGAGGCTTGGGTTTGTGTTGATCCGAACATTTTCTATATAATTTCTCTCTTTCTTTTTATTCTACTAACAATCTTTTGTGGTACTTGACCACTTCCCATTAGAAAAACAGACAATCAAATTTTAAGTGTTCACTAAAATGTGCTAATTCTAGACTCATTGAAATTAGATTTCTTCAGATGTTTCAGTGTACTGTACAGGTCTTGATGTTAAACTCTTTTATCTCATCTCAGCTATTTACTTTACTCAAGTTATTGGCAGTTTGCCAATAAAAAATAATAAAAAAAATTCACAGCAAAATGTTGAGAATTATCCTGATGTTACAAAAGAGAAGATGTATTTTCAGGCTTCGAGTATATGCATCAAGAAGAGAAGTTGAGAGAGCCTAGTCTCACAAAAACAAGGTTAAGGAGCAACCTAATAATAGCTTACGGATTTCTGAAGAACAGATACAAAAATGCAGAGACAATCTCTTGTCAGCTATGGCAAAAGAGGCAATAGTCAGGTTGGACATTAGGAGAAACTTCACAAAGAGCTTGGTGCAACACTGGAACAGGTTGCCTATGGATGATGTGGAAATTCTAGGAAGTTTTCAAGATCTGACTAGACAAACCAATGGCTGACATAGCTCAGTGCTGGGGACAGTAATGCTTTGATGGGGAGGCTGCACAACGTGCCCCTCTGATGTTACTTCCAAACAACATTTCACCAACCCTGGGATGTAATTATGTCATTCTCCCTTCTTAATTTACTGGAAGGGCATTTGGAAAAGTTTTGTGGATTTTTTTCTAAAAATGGATGATTATGTTAATTGCTAAAATAGTTTAACCGAACTGCATTTTCTTTTCTACAGAAAATAAGCACATACATGAAGAGCAACAAGGCCTCTTGTACAGTAAAGCTTCAATCCATTTCTTCCTTTTTCCTGTGAAAAACATGGTAATGATGGAAAGTCAGAGACTGTAAATTACCTAAATGGAGCCTTAGGTTCTAAAGGGGATATGGACTGCAACTCTTAAAGTCTTGGACATTTATGAGAGATGTTTTATTCCCTACCCAAAAACTTCTTTTGCTTCTTATCCTTCCATTATTCAAGGAGCATGACTGAATTATTAGCCAATTATTATAATTCCTTTCTTATCTAGAACTGGGATATTTATGCTCTCTATTAAAGAGTGCAGAGAGACAATACCAGTAAAGGAGTGTTCAATGAAATCCTTTCATGCACATTCATACCCAATAGAAACTGCTGCAGCAGACAGAACACTGCCATGCAAATGTTTGCTCCCTCCTTTCTTGCATCCACTTCCTTCAGCCATATAATGTAATATTTGTTTTTTGTCAGAGAAGAGCTAGCTGCAACAATGCAGCCAGGGCTATCCTCGCACTTAATGGCCAGGCTCTGAGCCCACACTGATGGGAGTAGTGTATGTTGGCTGATGTCTATGTTGTACAAAGAAGGTGTGCATATGATGCATTATTTTTAATATTCACGGGGAGAATGAAATAAAACCTATGGGAAGAAATCAAATCTGGCATTTACCAATATAGCAAAAACTATCATATTAAAGAATTAATTTTTCATTGGACTAAATCTATGTAGTTTGTTCATCTAATCTTGCTTGGGAAAGTAATCTATGGGATGATTTATGGGATCAGTACACAGAGATTACCTATCATGCTTGTCAATCTTTGCATTGCATTGATAGTTTACAAAAATAACTTTAAAAGTAAGTAGGTTATACTTCATGATTCCCTTAAGAATATGTATGGACTTGCTATAGAATAGACATCTCCAAGAGACCTTTCAGAGCTTTAGCAAGGAGAGGCTTTTAGATCTCAGTCGAGTCCTTCAGTGTCTAACTGTGCTGTGCTCAATATGCATCTCATGAAGAGAAAGTTGGGTACTGTATAATGAATTCTGCCCAAGCCTCAAGCTTTGTTGGACTTTTCCCTATAAATTTCTGATGAATTGGTAAAGCTGCACTAAAGAAATAGATTAGAAACTGACTGATCCCCTTCACAATAGTGACCTCAATTTTGTAGATGCTAAGAATCACAAACTAATCAAAGAGCCTCCTTCTTTTCATTAGAGACAAGCATTTTATTTTACTTCTGATTCGTATTTATTCTTTCCCAAGGACCTTTTTAGATTCTATCAACAAGTAAGACCATTTTCCCTAAGGTATACTGTGATTTCTCAGCTTCTGAAGCAAAAAAGATATAGAGGAGGCCATTGCATGAGTTAATTTATTTACAAGTAGCTGCTTCTACTGATTAATATTTGTCTGAACCAGAAGGAATCTGTTTTCAGGTATTGTCGTTAAAAATGTGAAAGCAATTCTGGTAAGACAAAATTTTCTTTCTCAGGCATGTCATAGCTATTTTAAAGTCCACAGAAATTAGCTAACTGTCTATTTTTCTGTCCTGAAACATAACCCCTGCTGTTGACCAGCAGTATGATGTTTGCCAGACCTCCCAGGTCTTGATATTCCTACAATCTTCCCATTGATATTTGCTAATGATCTTACTCCAAGTTTACTGTAGTACAACTCAAACTAAAAGCCTATCCTTTTTTTGCACTAGTTTCCCACCCTGAGCACTAGAATGGTCTTTATCATCATCCTTGGACTTGTAGGGGGGAGTAATTCCCCTTTCTGTAAGAGCTTGTGGACAAAATTGTAGATTCTGCATCAGCTTCGGAAAGGGTTTCTATTGATTTGGATGAGGGATGGAGCAGTATCCATGGTGAGGTAGAAAATTATTTTCTCTATTTGCTGTTTATCAGAAATTACTCTGAGGAACAGCTGACTTTTAAAAATAATGAAAATATGATTTTTTTCAGTCTAATTGCTCTGATGATATAGAAATATTCCAGCCCAGGATCTGACTAATTAGTGTGAGAGAAATATTTTGGACTGACAGAAAATCTTCTTTCCTTTTCCTTGCTATTGAATTTCAGTTTGCATTCTCTAATAATGGAATGTAACTTTAGAAAATACCCACTGCACAAGAAAAGGGATAAGCAAATTAGTATAAGCACCTCTGAGATTAAGGCATTGACCAAGTTCTCTGTGTTTGTATTCAAAAGTATGAAGAAGAGTGCAATTTCCTCTTCTCCATACTTCTAACTAACACTAAGCTATGCAATGTTCTTTCAGTGATCCAAGTTAACTGAAATTTGAGACATAGCAGCTTAAGTCAGCTTTGCATTTCTGAAATTGAAAGCAGCCCATCCTTGTCATTTGATTCTTTCCGAAATCTTATCTACTTGTGCCCATGCCTGCACCAAATTTGCATTCCACCAGTTATTTGTTTTTAAATGTCATACACTTAAGCACATCCTGGACATACTAAGGTAAGATGGCAAAACAATTCCTACTTCCTTAAAAGTTTTATGACTGTTGAGATCTAATTCTCCCTCAAATTTCCAGCACTAAGGTTGTATTGCTATTCATTCAAATGGAATGCAATTTTTTATATGTATTTTGAACAAATATGCAGACTGGTTAAAAAAAAAAAAAGTTATGTGGGACAAAAACTTTACACCAGATCTATTTAAAAAAAGCACTTGTGCATCTGTGTCGTAAAATGGAGTATGCCCTTTCAAGAAAAAATAAGTTACTATAAATAGTCAGTAATAAACAGAATATCAAGAGCATATGATGGATTGTAAAGAGTCACTGCTGACATGCACATTGACTTATCTCACTGGACTGCGGAATATATAGTACTTAGTGGAGTCTACTGCAAAAATATTTCTGCAATGCATTGGACTGATTGCACAGTAACAGATTGACCAACAGAGTTAAAGATATTTGATTGTTTAAAACATCATTGGCTATTTATAAAATAAAGCCTTTTACTGAGTTAGCTCACAGCTAATGAACTAATATCTTGTGGAGGTCAAAGAAGCAATTTACTGAGCTCCATCTAATGGGAACTGTATGCTTAATCTAGCTCTGCCAGTCAGGCTGATTCTGCATAGCTGTCACCCATTGCTTTGGACAGTGATTGTGAATTGAAAAGTCAGAAAACATGCAGAACATACTGAATTTCTTACAAGAAACCATCAGATTCACCAGGGATCCATCAGATATTGAGGATACTGAATGTCTAGGTAAGAGTCACTCAGTAGCCCAGACTCAGAGTCTGGATTTCAGCAGTATTGATTTTTGGTAGAGAACTTTTTCTAACAGTTGTTGTGGGACAGAGGAGCTAAATCTTCCTGAAATTCATGCTACCTGACAGTACACTGGCCAAGGTACACAGCTGTGAGTGCTAGGTGTAGATCTGGCTCAAAGATCTCTACTGCTGTGAGCTGCCTCTCATAGGGTACATCCCTCACATCAATAAACAGTGTAAATATCTCCCAGTTCTGCTGTAGTTTATGTCTCACATATTTAAAAGAGACTCCTGAGATTCCTAGGCAGGAATGAGAGTTGGCACATTTGTTCATACCCATCTTGGTCTTAGAACAGCTGTGTTTTCCACTCCTCTGGTTGCTCCCTGGAGGTTTTAATGAGGATCATCAAAGGAAGACACACACTCGGCCCTCCCCACACTAGGGAGATGTGCTCACTGGGAAGATGTGAGGTGTCTTGAAGTGACAGGGAAAAGGCAGAGGAGAAGAATATGGCAAACAGGAGAGCATCTTGCTGGTTGGAGGCTGCCCATGTAGCCCTGCCAGATTTTGTCATATTCCATCTTTTATCATTAAGGTCACCTCATCTGACACGAAGTCTACTCTGTTTAAAGATTGGGGAACATGCAGGTGGGGACCATGTGTCCGAGTGAAAAGAAAACTTGATAATTTGGGAAAGGAGACTTCACTATTTTTGTGAGAATCCACTTTAGGCTCCATCATCTGAGTGCCTGATTTTTAAAGAAAGTTTTTAAGAAACTAAATTCTCCTCACAGCATGTTTATGACATGTGCAAGTATCATTATCCTTGCTGAGAAGTCTTCAGGCCAGATGCTGAGAGATGCCTGTACCTAAAGGAAATCAGCGGAATATGTCACTGAGCACCTTTAGGATTCAAAGCCCAAATGTCTGCCCAGGGTCTGATAGGAAATCCAGCAAAGTGCCCGAGTTGAACCCATGTGGACTAAGTCTCAACCCAGTGTATTAGACAAAATTCCCTTTTTTTTAACAGAAAAAACATTATCCCCTTTACTCCTTGAACTGCTTGAAAAATTTTGGTAAACATATGTAAACAATTTGTGTAACAACTGATGCTGTAGCTTCACATTGCCCAGTTCATTCAAGTCTGAACACGACATTGCGTACATAGGGATTTGTAGGCACAAAGGATATTATTACTGTTGCCATGCATTGTATTTGCATTGTGATTTTCCTTAAATGTGCAGCATTGTTTTGTTAAGCAATCAGAATGCAAATACCACTGGCGCAGCTAGAATACATTCAAGTGCCCAAGCACACAAAGAATGCAAACTGTGCAGTAAAGCACACAAAGCCCAACAAGCTCATTAGTACCATACTGCAGTGATTACAGAGCAAAGTGCCTTCTGAGGTGCAGTAGTCAGGCTATACAGAAGGAATGCTTTGCAGTGTTTTAATGCAGTGATATTTTTAATGCAATTATGTGCTACCACGGTAGTCATATTTCACCAGCATAAGCTGCTCTGGGAAAGAGGCACTATTCTCTCTTTGTACCTTGCCTAGGTATCATTCTTGATTAGCCATAAGGCACTGCATAAAACTCATGAGGATAAGGATAATAATTCTAAGGATAAGAATGGTGATCGGTCAGACCAAAGCCCCATCTATCTCTGTCTCCCTGTTCTGATAAAAGTCAGAAGTATATTTTTAAGCAAAAAACATGTGAAAACAGGCATGTTTAGAGTGACTCCTTCCCTGGTATGGCCTTTGAGTTTCAAGCAATCAGCAGTAAGGATATGAAAACTGGAACTAGACTCTGAGGGGATCCTCTAATGGCTTGATTTGCTTCATGGTCTCTGTCGTAACTTAATGACTCAGAACCAGATAACCAACTGTCTATTGTCAGTGTACCCGCCTTCAGCATCCCTGCCAGTACGGTCACATATATGCATATATACACATACGTAGAAAAAACAAACATAAACTGTCCTGCATATGCCACCTACCACTAAAAGATGGTGCAGATCTTCAGTATAGTGATTTAAAAATTCTATTTAGAGAAAGGTTAAAGTTTTCAAGGAATGTGACTGTCGTGGCATAAGAAACCATGTCAACCCTTCCTTGAGACAGAGGATGGACTAAATGTCCTCTTGGTGCTCTTTCCTGCACAGATTTTTTTCATGAATCTATGATTATTCAGCTGCTATAACAGAAAGTTCAGTTTTAATTAGTCTGAAATTGGAAAATGCCCTTCATTCTGCTTGAAAATGTAACACACAAAATGTTTCATCTGGTGGAACCAGATGAGGACCTGTAAAAGCCGTGGTCGTGTAGGGACCATGGCTCATCAATAAGCCCTAGCTATAGCCTAGGAACTGAACAGCCATACATGTCTTCTGGCCATGAGCAGCACAAAGAAAGGCATAATTTAGCTAAGTAAAAACATCTCTACGTTATTCACCAAACAAAGGTTGTGGGTATGGTGGACATTTCTGTGGAGCTTCTTTCTGCACTTTAGGATATTCTAAGCAACTGACCTTAGCAATTGATCTGAGCTTCCTCCTTTGCAGGAGGACCCAAGCAATAAATCAGACTGGTGTGCTGGAAAGAGAGAATTTAAGTATATAGGCAGGGATGGTGGTGAAGCAAACTGCAAAGTGCTCCATTAAACATATCACTTCAATGTCTGCCCTCAGAAATTCACGTCTCCAGGGTGATCTTCTCTTTTGAGAAGTGGTCCTTTTTATAAGGCAGGATGCATTAGGTATTCTCATATCTCAGTCAAAGAGTTTCCTACGCAGTGCCAACAGTTATTCAGCAGTACTCATTATGCAGGTGAGCTACATCACAGTGCTGCTACTCTGCAACACTCTGCAGATCTCTATGCACCATGTGCACAATGTCTGAAATATAAGCAAATTTATGCTGCACTCATCCTTTTTGTGGTTATTAGTGTCACTTAGTATCATCTTCCTCCAGCAAATTGACTCACCAAGCAAAATGCACAAGTGCACTTTAAAGCAGATCACATTATCACGCCTACTTCTTCTGAAGAGCCAAGTGTCATTACTACTTTTCACAAGGAATAACTGCCTAAACTGTTTCACATTCTGCAGTGCATCAACAGTGCTCTTCCACCACTCAATTTGCAGTTCAGAAGAGTGGTGGAACAGTAATGCTTGACTATCTCATTGTTCTACATGGAGAGTGCTCTAGTGCTCACTTTATGCCTCTAAAAGTTAGGATATTTGTTTCTGAAGTCTTTTCATCAAGATATGCAGTTGTATATCACCTCTAAGGCCCTGATAATATTTCAGGTGTCACAAGGCATTTGCATTAAAATTACTGTGTTTGCTCAAAAAGCATATTAGAGGTTTCTCTCTCAACACTAGTGATTAGATGACATATCCCAAAAGCACAGTTAATTCCACAGGCAGGTGTAGACAAAAAGGACTAATGATGGCCAAGTGCTGATAGGATTTTACTTCCAAAATATTTACACATTATTCACTAGCATTCTTTCTTCTTCTGTGTGTATTTTCTAGAAGGTAGATGGAGTATCAAAGAAATACAAGGGTGAAGACCATTAAATGGTAAGATTGTGACTAAAACCATGGACTTGGAAGCAGAAACCAGGAAACAAAATATAGAAAGAAGAATTTTGGCTAAGAAAGAGAGTGAGAAGAGATGCAAAGGGTCAGAACTGAGAACAACCAGCAATTTACTAAGCTGAAGAGCAAAGCCAGAGCCCAGTAAAACTCCATATTATGTATTTAGAGCTGAGATGAGAATCTGCCAGTGCTTGAGGCAGACAAACTATAGCCACTCAACATCCAGAGATGAGGGTTAAATAAACTAGAAAATAACCAAAGGAATAAAATTGTAACCAGGGATTACATTAGGCAGCGA
Organism: Phainopepla nitens; assembly: GCA_013400175.1. NCBI lineage: Eukaryota > Metazoa > Chordata > Aves > Passeriformes > Bombycillidae > Phainopepla > Phainopepla nitens. The sequence continues at coordinate 30,515 of VXBQ01010011.1, read as the reverse complement.
CACATTGGGAGAGCTTCTTATGCTTGATCACTACAGCTGGGTCTACCCAGAGTTTTATGTGGGTTACCAGCCTTCTGGGACACTGCCTGTGGTAGCCTGGTGGCTTTTTGCACTTTGCTCAGGAGTGCTTGTCAAGAGGCTGTCAGGAAAACTACCAAAGTAGACACTTGAGCTCAGATCTCAGTAACTTCTGATGGGACTGTCCGAACTTTGTGCTTTTAAAAATCCACCCCTTGTTCTCTGCAAAGTGGTGGCTTCCCATGTGGTCTGTTATGATTACAACTATGAGTATTTGGTGTTTGGTGACCTCTTCTCAGTCATTATCACTTCCCTTATTGTCACAGCAAAAGAAGGGTAATGATTCTTTTTTTTTGCAATTGTAACTAAAATGCTGCCAGAGCAGAGGCTATGTGTTGGCCAAGGTCTTTATTATGCAGCTGTATGCAGATCACTGTGAATTGCATCGTCCATCTAAGTTCAGTGATGCAGCACCAAGGTCACTGGGCAGTTTTAAGGTAATGATGCGACTATAAGTCTAATAAATGTGCTTGGTAATCACAGCAAACATATTCATTGTCGCAGATGTTATTCTTTCAAAAGCACTTGGCAAACAACTAAAACACAGCCCTTGTATTTGCTTTGACCTCTCCTAAGAATGCACCATCAGGAACATTGAGGAGATGAGATTGTTTAAGAAGACAAGTCATGGCCTACAGCTACAGAATTGGTACTGCTCATAGCACTCTTGCAGTTTGCTGAGAATAAACAGGCAAGAGGCTAACTGAACATGAATCAGTGAAATTTTGACAGAGAGAAGATTTTGGAAATGAACATATCCATGAGTGATACCAACAAGAGATCAATTTCTTATTACAGTGATCCAGGCAGGCTGACATTAATTATGCAGTTGATTTTTGTTGCCATCATGCTGCAGAAACCCATTACCTGGTGATCCGGTAGCCTTTTGTTATCTTTCAGGAAATACATTAACCAGTAAATGCATTGTGTCACCATGAACTTTGCCATTATGTGCAGTGATTCCCCACAGGGCTTATCAAATACTGCAATTGCTGTTTCTTTGGAAGGGTATACATCATCTCCCAGGCTGGGTTCAACAGATGGTTGATATTATGCCCTGAAAAGTGGCAATCTACTGTTCAGAACTTGTCGCAACTCCAGTGTCTTGCACACTATCATATGTATGCATCTCTCTAGTTTTACATATTTATATGGAGATCATATATTCTTATGTATATCATGTATTCTTATCTGCCAGGCATCAAGAAGCCCACAATGATCTGACCACTAAACATGCTCTTGAAAGTAAGAGAGAAAAAGGAAATTTAAAACAGGCACAATTTCTTGAATTCTTGCTTCATTTATACCGATTATTGAAAGGAATTAAGATGAGTAATTCAGTCTGACTGTAAAATTCACTTAAGATCATTCAGTGAACAGAAAATGCCAATATGTGAAGATGGCTGTTTAGCAAGGCACTGAAATAAAGTGGTGGCAAGAGAGGTCTAAGACAAGGCACAGAGCTGTCTTTTCTCATTCTCAAACAACATAAACAACGCAGTCATGAAATGAGGTCACTCTTTTGTATATAAGCCCTCTGTGGCTTCTAAGCTAAAAAAAACTAGAAAAATATTACCCTTTGCTAATGGAGCTTTTTCACCAAGAAGCACAGCATGTGCCCAATTCAATGTGTCAGCAGCTTTCTGCCCTCTATTCAGTTTACCAACAGTTAAACCATTCAAGGTCATATTATAACCTATTAGAGATGACATGTGACAAGATGTTTTCTGATAAAGAGTGGAACTTTGATGCTACAGAAGTGGCCAGGGAGAGGAGGTCTCCGGTTGCAACCTGACATTTTGTCAGCAGCTCCTAGTCAGATACAAAACCATTTTATTGCCCTTGCAGAGTCAGCCACATGCTATAGTTTCCTCTCACTCAGAATATGTTCACTTTCAAACCCCCTGCATTTAGTTGCAATAGAACAGCAAAATGTTTCTAATACAGCAGAATGCTGGATGCTTTTTTCTGAGGGTGACCTTAAGTATGCCTGGCACACAAGAAGTGCAGTGGAAGCCAGGCAAATACTTTTTCTCCTACACCTCTGCCATACTGCCTGTGTCCAACACTTATATCACCCTTTGAATTAAAAGGAAGGACCTATGTAAATCCCATTTTTGTGTGTGAATGCATTTGCATTTTCTGTTCCTGATAAGAAACCAAAGACAGACTAGAAAACTTCATTCTTCAAAACCAAAATTTTTTTCCCTTTATGTTCTGAAGCTTATTTTTAAGTCTCATGAACTTTTTTAATGTTTTCGGGTAGAAAGCCTGAAATAAAAATCAGTATGTGAGCCATTACTATTCTGTAATCCTCTATTTTACAAGTTGAAAGCAACAGTATGCAAACCTTGTAGTTAAACTTTCATGGAAAGATATGAGCGAGGTAAATATGAGGGCTCAACCATACAAGAAAGCTAGATGGTGTTGGGAGAGTCTGTCCAGAGAGTCAGAACAAGAGCTTATTACCAAATATACATGTTTTAAACTGATCTTAGATCAAAATAACATTTATTTTTGATGAACTAACAGTTTGTGATAGTGATCATAATATTTTTAGATTTAGGAAGTACATACAAGGTTAATATGGTCAAAAGCATCATCATGGCTATGCTAAACTTCAGAAAGGAGAGCTGGGTAATAATGAGGAATCTTGTTTCAAAAAAGCAGAAGGACATCTAAGACAGTTAAACCCTCTCAGTCAGCACAGAGACTCCTGAAGGACACCATACTGGGAGCACAGCACCAGCATGTACCGCTTACTGGGAATCCCTTGGGAATGAATAAAAGGAAATTGGCACAGAAAAATAGTAAAGCAAGGGAAGTTACTGGAATTAAGATCTTAGCATTCAAAATTATGAAGACGTGTCTCAGTGAAGAAAAGGAAGTAGTTACAAATTCTAAGAAAATAAACATAAAACTATAATTAGATTACTATTTGCTTTGTAAACGTTGTGGCAAAATTTCAAGGTGTTCATTTTCCTCATAAGTAATTTGACTTGTCTATGACATCAAAAGACAAATTGATGGCTCGATTCACTGCTTCCCCTGCCATTCATATCATGCAGATCAGTAGGAAATGGAACATAAAGTGCTGCAGAATAGAGCCATTTTATACTTGTTTTAGACAGTATGAAGGATAATAGGAAGTGTAGGACAAAAATGGATCTAAATGTTTCTAAACCCATCTTTTCTGAACTCTACAACTTGTACAAACTTATGAATCTGTCCCCATTCAGACATGAGAATGCTGTTAATGCATGGTAAATCAAAGTGCCTGTTTTTTATATCCATACCCTACAGTCACTTGACATGTTTATTTGTGCCTTATTACTGTCAATTTACTCCCTGATACAGCAGGGCCAAATTTGTCATGCTTACAATTGCTGATCTTCCAAATTCACACAATTTCCACTTACATGCAACTAGATCCTGCCCAGTTATAGCCACAATTTGCTCCAGGGTCATGCCTCCAATTTGGCCTTTCTGTTCCAGTTTTCATAGCCTTGCAGTAAAGAAATGGATAAATGCAGCATTTTTGCCATAAATGAGTTGTGATTTTTTAAGGAATTAGCTAGGTATACATTACCTTTTGTTTACTTCTCATGACCTCTAGTCTGAGCTACTTCAGCTGAAATTCAGTAAAATGAATTCCAGAATAGCTTGCATAAGAGTTCTTAAAAAAACATCCCAAATATGACAAAAACATATTTTTACCAAAGGCTATTGCAATTCAGAAAGAGAGTCACTAGCTTGAGGACAAACTGATAATTTACATCTGACCTGAAAAGGATTAGGAATACAATTATTTTTGTGTATTCTTTAGCAGCTTTGCCATACTAAATTTCTGCTTAAGTGCTTGCAGCATCAGGAACCTCTGTGCTAGAATCACTGTCCCTCTGTCTAGGAAGAAAATATTTTGTAAACAATTCGATGAAGAGTTCAACACAATCAATTGGGGATAATCAAGATATGCATCAAGAAGGAAGACACCATAAGACACTGAAGAAATAATCTGCTACCATTTATTTTCCTCACATTTCCATTTATTTCATCTATTTACTTTTCCCAGCTCTTTCTATACTTACCTTTATTTTCTCTTCTATTTCATACTTAGATTTTTTTCATGACTGCCCCCATCTTCAATTCCTCTTGATGGCTCAGTATTTCTAATACTGTATTTTAAAATATCAACTTGTGCATTCTGTGCTTTATTGCCATTATATAAATGTTTGTTTCCCCTAAAACTAAAAACAGCAAATAGATTTTTGAGGGGCAGATAAAATCTTGGAGATTCGTATTTTTCTTGCTCAAATGCAGTTCTGCCTTTCTGGAGATATTTTTAGGGGTTGCCTTTACTTTGTGTGGTGCTTTCCTGAAGTTACAGCAGGAAGTGGTTTAGTGAAAATTTTAAAATATAACATTACTGTGCATTTAAAAGAGTACAATGGTGTTTTGGACACCAGAGCCTCTTAGGAAAAAAAAAAAAAGAAAGAAAGAAAGAAAAAGCAAGACAACATAGAACACATTCCTAGGTTCCCTCTGTTGTATCAGCCTGTTCCTGGCCAATTCTTCAACGTCAAAACCAGCGTCACTCAGTCCTCTGTCACAAAAAACCCCAACACCAAACATATAAATTCTGGATATTTATTAGTAATTTTGTAAGATGGCAAGCTGGTTTCTTTAAAACAAATGAATATACATTTTCACTTGATTTACTATGTCCATTAAATATTTACATAATTGCATTCTACTTACTCTGTAGCATGTGTATTATATTATAAATACTCAGAACAGGATTTTTAATTTTAATTATAATTTATTTCTTTTTTTCACTTTTACTACCTTCTCAATACAATTTCTTTTTTTTAAGCTGTAAGACTGTCAAAACACCATTATTTTAAGGCCATCTGCCTATTAGCTTGATTTTTTATTTCATTATCTGCCATTAGGAAAAAAACAGTAAGTCATGGAATCTAATTTTGTTAATGGAACTCAACTCTAGGCAATCTGAAAATAAATGAATACACCCTTGCCCCTCCAACAACTATAAACAGACTGTAGGAAGACTACCAGAAAATACATCTCAGAAAACTGTTAGAAGTGCAAAAAGTCCATAAAGTAAAGCACATGGGTATGCAATCAGGAGCTGCTGTCCTTCCATAGCCAATGCAGACGTAAAAATTTTGGAGGCTGACAAACTGCACCATCCAATAATAAACAGAGCTAACGCAGTTCCTGGAATCCCCCTAGGAGAAAACAAAAAACACAAAAGAAACATGCCACATATTACTAAATGTAGCATCAAGTCTTACCCAACTCAAGTTTATGTCTAGCAGCATGTCATTGATAGGTAACAGCCAATGGAAGAACCAAGAACTAACTGACATAATGAAAGTTAAGCATGAGAGCAAATTAAAATTGTAACCATAAACAGAAAAGTAATATGTTCAGCATGGATAAAAGCTTCATCAGAAGTACTGCTAAGAGGACTGTACATTTACAAATGAATCTTCTGGGCCTCCAGCAGATGCAGCTGCTAAAGTTTAATATTAAATTTAGCCAAGTTCCTTTTTCAGCCAAAATCATCTTACAGAAATTGTTAGGTTCTAAAATGACACTACAGACCTACTCTTCCATCAGGAAGCCTGATGATCTGGAGGGCTTGCATTTTTGTAACACAGAGAACAGATTTTATGTGTGCCTTAGACACTTAGGAGAGACTCTGAAAGACTCACACCAGCTGGATGGGCAGAGAGGTCTCCTAGGAAAAAGTTTGACTGCCCTTTTAGAAAAGGGAGCACACTGAGCACAAATTAAGGAAAGGGAAACGAACCACCAAGCAAAAATATTTTGCTTATCTTGGCATCCTTCTCTGCACACTGAAAGGACCATGACTTTCCACCCTACCTCTTGGTGACAGCTGAGCCCTTTTGAAGTTATGCTGTGCCCCCTTTCAGTAGCAGGGAGGTCTGGAGAACTGATGATTATGGAACTATGGTTAAAAGCTCAGTGAAATACTCCTGCAGATTACAGAGGGCTTACTATTAAACCCTGTGGGAACAAAATCTTGCCAATAAATAATGTTTCACATATGCTTTATTTGCACTCTATTTGCAGCCTGCTTCTGTAAAATGCATGAGATCATGTGCATAATACACTGCTGAAGTACATAATGAGATAGTGCTTTACACACTTTTGCTGTGTCAGTCTCAAGGACTTTGGGAAAGAATAAACCTCTGCCACTTCTTAAAGGCCTTCCTGGTGCCCCACTCTTCCAAAGCATCAGCATAACAGAAGCAGGAGGTAAAAAAACAGACTCTGTATACATACTCAGGTAGGTCCTTTTATCAGAAATTATCTCCACTAATATAATTATTGCAACTAAACCATGATGAATAAAGCTGTCCTTATGTAATTGACTTAGTTTATTTAATGCATTCATATCACATAAAATAGTTGATTTCTTAGCAGTCCAGTCACCAGGCCGATAAGGTATTTGGTGTTGTCAGCTCTTGGGCCTTTGAGGAAGGAAGGAAAGAATTGATTTTACAGTGACTCAGCACATCATTGCAACTTCAACAAGTTAAAAATAAAACCTTAAAGACCATGTGATTTACTATCCTCGGTTCAAGTGTTTTTTAAACCTATATAGTGGCATTTAGGGAAATTCCACAGGGCTTTGCAAAGCAAGTTCTTGGCCTCTCGTCCAAGAAGAGATGCTAAGTTGATCACCTAAACAGCGAGCCAGAAATTCAGAGCTGGTATGGATGGCTCTTTGAGCAGGTAGTCATGCTGGCAGAAGGATGGGATGCAATAGGAACATACTGTGCAATGACAATTTTCAGCTAACATAATGACTCTTTAGGGGGCTATCACAACGTGGCACAATTTAGAGCTGTGGCTACTCCACCTTGCACTGAAGTCCAAGGGCCTCTCATGGTTTGTTCCAGGACTGGAAAGGAAAGGTGTCATAAAAATCTTATCGGAATCAAGAGGTACCGCTGTGCACAGTACTTCACTTACAAATTAATTTTTGTCACATACAAATTCGGTCCTCAATCTAACAATGTGTTACTGCTAAAAAGAATAGTTTGGCAGAGAGCTTTGTGTCTGGCATGTCCATGAGGGTCAAATCCTCTACAGTGGGAGAAGGGCAAAATGTACATGTCATGCTTACAATGACCAAGAGGACTGGGGCTGTACTGGTGTGAGATTGAGATGGAGGGACACGTGAGCATTTCCTTTCCACTTCTCTTTCTCTCACATCCTGCAGATGCTGTCACCAAATGGGTCCTTTGCATCAGCTGCGTCTAAGAATTTCTTTCTTCATGCTTACATTCATTTCCTTCACAGTTTAGTTAAGGAAGTAGCTTTAGTTAAGTAACCCTGTTTATTAAAGAATTGTTGTTGCTTTCTGCAGGATAAAAGTCTATTGATGTTTCTCCCAGAAAGATGGCCTAATAAACTTGGGCTCACACATGATAACAGCATAGATGGGCACAAACAAATCTTGTTCCATGCAAGTAAGAGAACTGTTTTTCTCCTTGGTACTGTTCAGTATCCAAATGTTCCATATTTTGCATTATATAGTTACAGGGAAATAGCTAATTGTGAAAATTGAAAATTATTAGATTACTATGTATCTTTGCCAAAGATGAGTGTATTATCTTATGTATATTTTTGGTGAAAAAAATTCAGATTATTTCTTTGAACTTTGCTATAAAGTAATGTTTTTTATAAATATATTTTAAAATTATGAATGTATTGCTCTTTCTTTTGCAATTTAAAATATTTCTTTAAATTAAAAATAATGAAATGTATGTTGGATTTAAAAGTTGACACTTAATTTTAATAGCATGTTCGCAATAATTAACCTTGGTACTTGATGTGTTCAAGAAGTTTCATATACCAAAAGAGAAAGGACTGCAGAACCCTGTCAATAGGTACTTAATGTTATCAATTCATTTTAGAAACACCAATTCAATTTTGTGAAGGCTATCACATTTTAGTATTTACAGATTTTCAAAATATGCGTCTGTAAATTCACAGCTTTCTACAAACGTGTGGTGTGCGCTTGGAGATTCCATGTACAGAAGACAGTGGCCTGCACAGTTATAACAGCTGTTTTGGAATTCATCCCATCTGTCTTACAATTATGTATTGCACATTTTATTAGGCTGGATTATTAAACAGGTTAATCAAGAAAATATGGGAAGTGTAGGAGAACAGAGAATAAAAAGCTTCTTCAGTGTCACTATCATCTATCTTATCAAGGACAGCTCAGAAACACCTTAATACATGGAAATGGTCAGGTTAAGCCATCACAGCTCCACAGAAACATGCAACAAGAATTTTGTCAACACTTCACTCCACCATATAATTTCCTTAAAAAAAAAAAAATTATATATATATATATATATGTGTGTGTGTATATATGTATGTATACACACTCACATGTAAGACTAATGCTTTCCCTAAGAAAACAAACAGGGGCATTTTCTTGTTCATCTGCTGCTAGGTTCCATATGTTACAGACTGGAGAGTTAAAAATATGAGAGAGCAAAAAAGACTAAGGAGGGAAACCATCACTAATAATATATTAACAATAGGTAAAAGCACTGCTCTTGCCTTCAGGCAAGATCTGGAACTTGTACTTTGCTGTGTGAACAGGGAGATAAACACTGTGTCTCAAAGGGCTTACAGGAAGAGGAGGAATGAGAGGTTTGCCAAAAAGCTTCCTATTCAGAGAATATGACTGAACAACCCTCCACATGTGCACAGATGCATACACCACTACACATTTGGCTTTTCAAAGTATTCAGTTATTTTCAGGTTTGCAATTGCACCACAACTATTCCTCAGAATATACAAGTCTACTATATCTTAAGCATTTGTCCTAATTCTCCACATCATTAAGGGTTGTTTGGCTATTTCATTCTGTCCCACAGAAGTCAGTAGGAAAGGAAACATAAAGATGGGAAGCCTGATGCTATGAAACAAAAAAAAAAAACCCGAGAACCAGCTATATAAATCCAAAGTTTAGCAGTTTCTTTTAAAATTGATACCTGAGTTTGGCCACCACTGGCTCTGCAAAACAAAAATTAAAACTGAGGCTGCTGCAAAAATCAGCAGTACTCTCAGTCCAAGTGGAAAGCAGTGGGATTAAACACTCGTATCAAAATGAATGTATTTCAGCCCTCTCAAATACAGTCCAGTTTTGTCTGTTTCCACTTATACATACAAACCAAATGGTGTTACAGTTTCAGAAGCCAAAAATTACTAAGTGACCATTTATAAAATGTTTTGCACAACACCAGCCATCTGACTTACTGTCCTTCATAGGATTCCCTTTGCCATGAACTGGTACTTACTGCAATGAGAAGACAACTGCAGCAGAGGACAGGATGACCATGGGCAGCAAGCAATAGCCCAGGACACTTGCAACACAGCCATGTGAGACTCCTGAGCTGCTCATCAGGTTCAACAGGGCATGCATGGCAAGGCACCCGATGGCACTCATCCCATACACGTACCCAAAATGAACTTTTCCTGCCTGGAATAAATATGAGGAAGCATGAGGTGACAGAAGCAAGCAGTGATCACAATGTGCTAGAAGACAGATTTAGATTTAGTTTTGTTACTTCTTATTTGTTGACACTCTCTCTCTGCTTCACCTGCATCAGTTCTTCTGTGAACTACAGATGATACTTTTCAGTGATTTTTGCATAAAAATAATTCCAAGGTGCAATTGACAAAATGTGTTTGTTGCTAACTTAAAGTTACAAGGCTGATTCTCAGTCTTACTTTCATAGGGCTCTGAACACAAATGGAATTGTTTGGGAGACTTGGGAAAATTTAACTGGCAACAAACTAAGAAGAAATTATGGAAAGCACATTTTAGTAAATAAAAATCAGTTTAGGCTCAGGAAACATCTTTTCAATAAGTGTATATGGGGCTGTGGAAATGTGTCCTAAGTAATATGATGACCCAGATTACCCGATATGCTTCACATTTTAGTACAAACCTTCAGCTTTAAGCAGGTCTGCAAAAAATTGGGAAAATTTTGCTTGAATTATGGTGGTTTTCAGGGCAAATGTGACTGTTCTTCCCCATGACTACAATGAGAAAGATACATCTCTATACTTTGGCCAATACAACATTTAAACATAAAACTCAGTAGTAACTGTCAGCTTGTGTTCTTTTTTTGTTCTAACGAATGAAAAAATCCCAGATTTTTTTTCCTTCTAGGTTTTATTCTTTTGTTTGAATTTATTGCCTATGAAAGGTACCAGCCTGGCAGCCTGGAGCTTGATGTTTTCTAATTTATACACAAAGCTTGTAAAACAGGCAACTGTGGCCACAGCACCACCAATTCCTTCATCTCCTGCCATCATTTTGAAGGATCACCTCCAGGCATAAGGGCATTGTTTACTCCCCAAAATAAACAGTCACAAAAGACTGTTAAATGTGTTTTTGTCTCTCTTCAAGCTTCTAACAAATTAAATACTCAATGTTGGCTATGCAATACTGTCATTTTCACATCTGTCCATCAGAAAAACATTCATAAATCAGAAATCTGTTTTTTTACTGGAACTTTTTATCCTAATGATAGAATTCACCTGTGAAGGAGAAAGTTCAGACCTGGAACTTAACCGTTAAGTCAGAACCATGGAGTAAACTTCTCAAATGAAGGGCCACTATGCATCACTGTCCTGACAAGTAATGCGGTGTATGTACATACATAAAACACAAGTGTGTTTGTTCATACACACACGCACACACAATCTGCATGTTGCACACACTATATATATATATATATGTATATGTGTATATGTATGTATATGAATATTGCATATGATAAACCACATAAGACTCAAAACTAATAGATAGTCTCAGTTTCCTAATAATGCTGTGGCTTATGGTTGGATTCTGTTGTGATGGATTAGGCAGAAACATTGTTGAAGCTTTGATCATGTTTTGTGATACTTGCTAGTTTATCTCCCATGATGGCTAAGGAGGATTGAGAAGACCTCTGACTTTACTTATCCATACATTTTAATGAAATCTGGGGGAAATCAACTTTGAGAACCCTCCTGTGCTCTCTCTTCCTGTATCCATGCATGTGGAAATGGATTACTGGATGCCAGCAGTATTTGATCTGGACAGGCCTAAAGTAACACTATGGAGAAGGCCTTGCCTAGTGATGACACAGCCTGAAAGTCCTGATGCTGCAGGTTGGTGGCAGCTCACCAGCTCTTGTTGGAGAGCAATGCATGAACATGAAAGGCAACCTGAGTTAATAAGACCTGACTTTATATCAGCACCATTATCCTGTCTGTAGATTGACCTGGCTCACTGCTGAGGTCTCCTCTGGTCCCAGTCCTCAAGGTTAAGTCAGGTGCAGCCAGGCTGCCTAGATCCTTCCAGCATCCTGGCCTTTTCCCCAGTTTTCCACCATAAAGAATAATCTATTCCTGAAATAACAGTGTAAGAAATCTTCCTATTTTGGTACAGACTACTTTTGCTGGCATTTACATACTAGTGGTATAAAATAATCCAGAAAAGTTGCTTGAACAAATAAAATTATGAATTAATGAAAGCTAGTGTGGGAGAGCAATAATAGCTCAGATGATTATCGACTAGAATTTTAGTCACTAAGGATATGTGTTAACACCCACAATGGTTTGGGTCAGCCTTTGCTATACACCAACTAAGTAAAGTTCTGTCTCAAAACAGATGCATCAACTACAAGCTATATTTTAAACTGTTTGTTTCAGTGTATTTAACTGTTCTACACAGCACTATTTATTCATTAGCTTAGTTTAAGATTAAAAAATTCCTGAGCCAGAGATGAAGGGAGCACTAGCATCAGCAGCTAGCTGAGATCTCTGTTGGTGAAATGCTGGATTTGTGGTGCGAGCGTATGAGAGAAGGAAAAACAAACCAAAAAAAAAAACCAAACCCAACCAAACCAAACCAAAAAAAAACCAAAACCAAAAAAAAAAAAAACAGCTGAACATGTTGGTTCTGATTTTAGTCATACTTAACATATGTAAATATATTGACTCATACACACAGGAATACTCCCAATTCACAGTGATGTAAGCAAAACCAGAATCAGGCTTGATTAGTCTGACAGGCTTTGATGAATGGAAAGAGCTAAATTTGTCCTGCAGATGGAGCAAGGTTAGGAGAAAGTCAGACTTTGTGTTCTTGTTTGCATCTGCCTGGAATGGGTACTACTACCTTTAGCTGAAGCGGATAGGGAAGTCTGATTTCATACAAATGACAGTTTAAAATGCAAAGCAGGTGAGAGAGACTTGGGCTGCTGCTAAATTTTGTGCTGCCATTGTTTCTCTGTCTATAATGGAGCTGCCCTGTTTTACACTAACATGAGGAAGAACAAGTCCTGCTGCCAGGCTAGCAGCCCTTTCGTCTTTTTCTCTGAAAGAACTGCTACCCTTTGAAGAATATCTTTGCATAATTTTCCATACTTAAAAAGCTGAAACTAAAGAAAATGTATACATTATTTTTAGAAACAAGCTCTCAACCAAATTATGTTCCTGGTGCTATCAGAAGATACTTATATAAGTACAAAAGGGTATTATAGTTTACACAGCTGAAGAGACACGTTAGTATTCAAATACATCTGAGATAAAATGGTAGCCTGAATTTCTAAGATAAACCCATAGACTTACTGCAGTGAAGTTATGGAACAAAAACTCTGGATTGTACCAGAGGTGTTCTGCTGCCCTGGAACTGGAACATTGAAAATACTTGGTTTTCTAATGACACCTAAAATGCGTAATATCCCAGAAAAGGTATGATAATTAAAATAATTTCTTTCAATAATAATAGTTAATTATTCATTATAACTGTTGGCTATTCAGGAAAAAAATCAACAGGAAACATTTTTTTCCACTCTTTCTTTTAGCTTTCCTTTCATTTTCTTGATTATAATTAATTCAACTTTCTCTTTTTACTACCCTCATACATGTATTTCTCCAGGTGGAAAATAGCCTGTCTTCTCCAGCTTCCCACCTTCTTTTCTTTTTATTCCCTTTCCTCCTGCCTCTTCCACCCTTATAAAAGATTTTTACTTTTATAGGAACATAAATAATAATACTACTTGCCATTTATACTGCAGTTTGCACATTCAAGGTACTGCACTGACATTACAAATTGAATAAGAACTTTCAAGAATCTTCTGATTCAGCACTATTTATCACAGAGGAAATGGAGAATTAGAGCCCCTTTCCTCTCACCTCAGTTGCAGGGCAGTAAAGTCTTTCCCAGGAGGGCCTCCACCTTATCCCTGTCTGATGAATTGCTGCCAACAATCAGAGCTGTACTTCAGCAACACTGGAGAGCCCCTGTTGCCAGTGATATATGGATGAATTTGGAGTTCTGTACAACCCTGTTAAACTTTCCTCCTGTAGGAAAGCTATATTCATAAAGAAGGACATCGAATACAGGCTACTATACTTTGTAAAGCAGACAATATAGAAAAAAGAATATACAATAAGAAAGTACTAGGAAAATTTATAGGAAGGAACTGCAAATTTAAGGGGGTGAGGGAAAAAGACGGTTTCAATTTATTTTTTCTCCAATTATTCTAGTTGTATAAAGATTTTTTTAGTCTATGCATCTTTACATTCTCTAAAATAACATTGAAAGAAGATAATTCCAAAAGAGTAGCAAGACTGTTAGAAAAACTCTGCTGGCCTGCTATTCCTTTTTATTCCCTCCTTTAAAACTTGTTCAGAGCCTCTCCAGATTATATATGGCACAGATATGTCCTTTTGTTCATATTAAATCCCACCCCAAAAATGGTGTGGTCTCTTCTTTTCACTGGAAGTATCACTTTACCTGTGTCACCTTTACATTACATTTAAATTTTATGCAGGCACTTTCAAAGTAGGAAGAATTTTTAATACATAATCCCAGAATAACTGGCAGCAAATTACTCTTTTTATGCCGATACTACATCTTCTGCAACTTCACACTCATTATCACCTAGGCATGAACTTGTTAGAAAAGAAATCCCTGAAGATTTCTACCACATCCTACCATCAGCAATGTTGCTCCAAGGGCCAAACAGAAAACCATAGGTCCAGTGAGGTCTGTCTCATTCATAATGCTGCCATCTGCAGGCTTCATTGGGTTTAGAACTGTTAATGTTTTTTGCCATATATGCTCAAAATTGATCCCAAGTTCTGCAACAAGAAATTTCAGGATTTTGTTAATGGCTCACAAGAAAACAATACTTTTACAAAACCCTTTAGATACCAGAAAACTACAAAGAAATGCTTCAGTGGAGATAAATATTGTACAATGACATATTCTGTAGTAGGAACATAGTGTCCCTGCTATACACTCAGTTTATTTAAGAGTCAGCTTTCACTGTAAATTGGAATATTAATTTATTAAATCCAATTTTAAACAGTGAAGCAAAACATGGCCTCAGCATTTTTGAGTTAATATTTGTTTTTTCCAATACTTAAAACACACTTATCTAATGCCACACTAATTTAGGTGTTGAAAAATACATTAATAAACAATAACTGCAGAATTTAAGATACTCTACAACATTGAGGACAGAGATACATGTTTCAATTCTGGAAAATCTGAAAAGAAATGTGTCTTAAGCCTGAACTGCCAAAAGCACTTAAAAATTACATTCGTCCCTTCAAGGCAAGTTTCTACTACTTTAATAGTGCTTTATAAGCTTGGGGTCTTGTTGTTTGGTTGAGTTTTTGGGTTTTTTTTGGGGGGAGGTGGGGGCAGGAAATGATTGCATTTAAAAACTAATTAGTGAGACCCCTGGAAACAGAACAAAATTCTGTCCCATTAAAGGTGATGGGAATCCTGTTATTAATTTTGCTTTAAATAAAGGCAAAGCTTTATCTTATAACTTCTGGAGAAACACTTCAGCTTGCACAAGTAATAATATTCCCTGAGATTCTCCAGTAAGGGCAAAATTAGGTTCAGATTTACTGCCAGAGTGACTGAGACTGACAATGTGTTAGATCTGTTTGGAAAGCCAAGTCTTTATGTTGTTCTACCTCTCCATCATCTTAAGCTCAGCCAAAACATTGTATATAAAAAGCTATTCTGCATTAAAATGTGTGGTTTTGGTCAGATTTATGTGGTTCACAGATAAGAATATCTCTGGAGCCTTGTGGATCACAAGCAGTCATATTACAACATCGTTTTCCCAGGGTGAACCACATGGGGAATTAAATGGTTGGAGGTCTTAGAGGTAGAGATCTAGCAGTTATCTATATCAAACAGAATGATCTTGCTGGCTTTAAGCCAGTAGTAGTCCTTTCTGAATAGTGTAAACTCCAGCTGCCTTGCAGTATGCCAAACTAGCAGGCTGAATATGCTAGTTTTACATTATCCTGAAATAATTACAGACAAATTCTCCTTCTTTTTTTTTTTCCCCCTAATGTAGCACAAGTATTTTGCTAGTGACAAAATCAGCCTGATTTTGTCACTAGCATTAGAATGGTCAATCATCATAAAGCATTAGAATGGTCAATCATTATAAAGAATGACATTGCTCATATATTTAAATGATCAACTAATTGAAACTGAAAGCAGCTTTCTCAATTCCTTTCCCACAGAAACAAGCGACTTAGCATCTGCAAACTACTAAATCTATTACTAGATATGCAGAAAAAATGATTATCCATGTTTATTAATTGTAGCTTTTCCAATATGCATACAGGATAAGCACAACTGCGGGAAACAATTGTGGAAACGTGAATGCAAAACTATTATTCTGCTGCTATCTAGCGGTGGTACAGCGTATCGGCTCTACCCGTAAGGCTGGATGGATCAATCCATGGCGAATCCGAAGGAGAAAGTGCAGGTTTGGCGGCCAGGAGCTTTGGCTGAAGCTCACACGCCGAAGTTTGCCAGCTCTGCTGCAGTTTCTCTAGTGAGTTCTGCTAGCCGGCAAAGAAAAGTCAGAGGCACCCCCAGGAATCACGCACATCGTCTGTGGGATTAGTTTTACCTTCTAGCAAAGGAGGTTCCTCATCAAATCCGTCAACATAACCAAGCTGAGAAGGCGTGTCGGGACTGTACGCCGGCTGCAAAATCTGACCCGTGTAGCTCTGAGCGGACGGAAGCATGTCTGATGGGACAAAAGCACCTGCTGAAGGTTGCTTTTCTGTCTGGCTCCTAGGACAAGAAGCAAAGCACAGCCAAACTCATAACTGAAATGAGAAACACCTTACAGCCACTCACCACGTACCACCCACCCTCCTATTTTCAATCTGGAAAACAATTTTCTGGATACAATCCTCGCTGTGGGTACTGAGTGCTGAGCTGCTGGCTGTGCCTTCGCTCTCCATCACTGCAGCTCCCTCCTTGCCAGCCTGCCAGAACCCTGGAGCCCACTGCACCCGCTTCCACATTCAGGCACTTCTGACTTTTTTACCCAGCAGCTTGGTGACACTCCTCAGATCCATCTATACTGCTAATGAAAGAACCACACATTTAGATTTTTTCCTTGAATCTCAGAGGGATCCTAAAGAATTTCCTGCAATGTGCACCCCAAATTTCACATTAATAACATGAAGTTCAATTACTTCTCTCAGGTAAACAACCTGTAACACCTATACTAATAAAAGTAGCATAAGATCAAATCCTTTAAAAAATAAAAATTCACTTATAAGCACTCTGCCTTTCTGAAAGCCTAGATGATGTCTTGAACCTCTCTCCTGCCCCTGCAAGCCCCAAAGCCAGCCCCAGTACCACCATCTGTTGAAGAAGGAAGCTTAAACAACACCTGTACTTACTTTCTGCTTTCAAAGAGGTTTCTGTCAGAGCCATAGCTGTTGCAACCTTCTTCCTGGTCCTCTATAGTATAATTAGACTGGTAAAAGTCGAAGTGAAACTGCTCAAAATTTGACATTCTGGTTGGAAAAATGATTGCAACTATCGATAAATATTTTTACAGCAAGCCAAAATCCATGTTTTGAACTGTCCTAAACTTAAAATAGCAAACTATGAAGCCACAAACTCATGAGAATCTTTCTGTAGAAGCTCATGGTAATTTGGAAGTGACCAAAAAAAAGACCATTTATTTTCTTTAGCTGCAACAGGAGGAATTAATCTGCTGTTACTGTAAATAACAGTATATTAATTTAAAAGTGGTATACTATACAAGACTTCCTTTCTTGTTACTGTTACAAAAAAACCCCGCAATTTTGAAAGAAGATATATAGCTATAAAGTAAACTTTTATTTTAAACAGTTCATTTTCCTACTTTCAATACAAAAAATTTTGACCCTATCTCAATGTTTAGAAATTGAGGTTTTAGGAAGCATTTGGATTTCAAAACCAATTACTACTTACAGCTATTTATGTTTTGCAATATTATAGGTTACTCTCATAAAACAATAGAAAAAAACTAGATTTGTTCACAAAATCTGTGATTTCTGTTCAAGGACACAGATGGCCTGGCACATCAGTGGCAGCAGAGAAACATTCTCACTGGCTAGCAACATGACTGGTAAAAGACAGCACACTGGACGGCTGAATTGGATTGATGATTGGATGATTCCTTGGTGAAGGAAAACATGTTAAAGCATATCTTTCCTTCCTATTGCATGTGTTTCACCACTTGGCTAGCACTTAAGTAGTTAAACCCTTAAAAACCAGAGAGAAGTCACATAACCTGACTGATAATCATAGTCATGTCCCATTTACTTTGATTTTCATGTGAGATATTCATCTCTCCTAACATTATCCATTCTTTTTACTTTTGTCCTTATTTCCAACTTTACAAATGCCATTGGCAAAATATGCTTTGGATCTCACAGTTATTCTCAGAGTTATCTAAATATTTATCAAGCACATTCTGCTTATGGGAAAGACCTCTGCAAATCTCTTTGTAAGATAAAAGTAATAAAGATTAGTATTTCATCAGGGACCTTGAAATGTTGCATATTAAAGTTTCGGATTTTTTTCCCATTATCAGACTAATCTTTGGGGACCTATTTCCTTATTTTACCTAGTGTTCAAAGTAGATATTATTCATATATTATTTTTTTAACTGCTGATCAATTGTGCAGGTTTTCCAAATTTAGAAGAGAAATAATTTTAACATTTTAAATATGAATTAATAGAAATTAATTGTACCAAGCTATTTACTCTGGATTTATTTGGAATTGCATGCCTCTTAGGCATTTGTTCAACGAAAATTTCACATGAAGTATGTTTTAAGAAACTTTAGTTGGTGGCTCTACCTGAATAGTTCCAGTAAGTATTTAACGTCCTTTGCTGTCATTATACAGAATTAAATCATTGCTTAACCAGGTATGGTTAACTCTGTATAACAGAGTTCAGAAAAGATAAACTAATTTTCCAAAATAATTTTGAGTTAAGGTTACTTACTTTTTAAGATGTTTGATGAAAACTCCAGTCCGTTGAATTTACATGTTGGAGGAGACCTAAAATATCCTCTTGCTTCAACAGATATGAGCTTAGTGCTATTTATAAGATTCTAAATTTGATATTTGAACAGATGCACATGAAGAAAAAAACCTCACAACCTGTCAATATCAGGGCCAGCATTTAACAAGAGCTAACAACAATGGGTAGAGAAGGGTAGGAACCTTCGAGGAAAAATGAACAAAATGAACAAATATTGTTCCATGTATTTCAACTCAATAATCTAGATTCCTTCTTAAGTAGATCTTGGTGGAGCCCTCATTAGCTGTGCTGTTGGACATTAAAAAGTGTCATAATACGTGTGAAAGTAGTGGAGTGAATACACACAGCACCCAGAGCCCTGGAAATGCTGAGGGGTACTCCCTGAGGGAAGGAGGGAGGTGGGCTGAACACCCTGCTGGGCCAAGTCCCTCTGCTGGTCCAGTGCCAGGGCTCTGTTCTCCATAGGGGAACATGTTCTCTGCTCTGTAGTCTTGGATACTAGGAAACAGTAGCACAGTATGCTTTTTAAAATAGATTTTAAACTTCAAAGATGACTTCAATTTACACCCGCTTTTGTTTAATATAGTTAACCAGCCACAACAAAGGCTGCTTTTTTCACTTCTTTATTTATTGGATAGTTTCCCAATAAGCACTTGAGCTGTTAAATTTAAGGAATGTGATTTTAAATTATATGTATTATTAGGTAATAAATCTATGCCTCGGGTGCATATTCAATCTTGTGATGTTGAAGGCCAAATAATTCCATTTCATTAGCAGAGCAATGATGCACTGTTAGCACGACTTCAATGCTATAGAAGAGTTATAACATGGGTGCATTCTAAAATAACTTAAAATGAAGTTTACCAAGTTTTTGCTCAGTAACTATGTCCAAGAAAGAGTTCAGAAGTAAAGAATGGTAAGAATAAGAAAAATGTGACCTTTTGATTCTGCAAATTAAGGGTAATCTAACTACAGTATTTATTGTTAAGTCTCCCTCGTGTTCTGCTATTTCTAGAGTAACAGTTCATGCTGCTACATCCACCAAGGTGAGTTATAATTCTCAACTCTTAGCAAATTGCTAATCTATATAAATGTCTAATAATCTCAGTTTGGATAATATGGCTTCATCTTGTTTATACCGAATCAGTGGGGGCAATGACACAGGACTAACTTCTGTCCCTCAGGATGGTAATTCAAAAATTTCTTTTTAGGAATAGAAGAATCCTGATTTGCTAGTGTTTTGCCTGTTTCTTTAAACTACAAAAGTGATTAGATCACTTTTGCTACTTTCTGTTAGAAATACAAATATATATACATCTATACAAAAACTGGGAATAATTATCAGATGAAAAACTTCAGAGAAGGAATTTAAATAGAAAAAATACAATGGATAGTAGTGGAACATGGTCAAATAACTTTAATAGCCATTTAATATGCCACAGTTGGACAAGAAAGTCACCTGTAAATTTAAAAAAAAGAAAAAATTGGAACTTAAAATTGAGCCATATATATTTCTCTCTTTATATAAAATTATTATAGACCTTATGAGACATATTATACAAAAATTATACACATATATTACATTTATATCCCTATATATATATATATACGTATAAACGGACACATAAAATACAAAATTGGAAAATAATATTAGTTGGAAATGAGAAGTAGGTGATCAAAAAACAAAAAGAAGGTAAGTTTAAATAGTTGATAGGAAAGTGACTGATAGAAATAAGGACTGCCCAAGTGCATTAAAAGCAGATGAAATTTTACTGCTACTGCCATGCTCATATCAGATATAAAAAAAAAAAAGTATCAATAAAACAAAAAGACAGAAATGAGAAATGAGAAATGCTAAAATCACCATTTTAAAATTCTGCATCCAAAAGTTTAAGAAGAAATGGTTAAAAGCTTTCTATTTTGTTGAGTAACGAAACAACAGGAAAGTTTGGGAAGATCAAAACTAAGTAAACACGCTATCATGTAAAAGGTTAAATAAGATGCCTTGAGTAATTATCGGCCTGTCCCCATGAGATTGATCCTAACAAATTATGGGCTCAAATAATAACTAACTGCGTTGATTAATCCAATCAACGTGGGCTTTTGGAAACTAGCTCATTTCAAAGTAATTTATTTTTATTTCCTAAAACAAGATTTGTGGTTGGGAAAGGTAACCACCGATGACCCATATTTATACAAGGCCTTTTACTTTCTTTTGGTTCAATAGATATATACCCAGCCCTGCTTAGTGTGACATCCGTTACACTGCTTAAATAAGTGCTATCTGATGTGTCTCGAATGTAATTGGGAAAGAGGGGAGGATTTCCATAGATGCCTTACAGGACAGAAGCTTTGCAAAGATCATCCAGCAGACACTACAGGTATGTCACAGGTGCCTGATGTTCAGTCCCTTACTGAGAGACCACACTAGACAAAGCTGTCACAGATGCATTAACATCAATGAAGAATAAATTATTGCACTTGATGGCTTTAAGGAGAGTTTGAATATAACTTGACTTTCTTTGAATGGCAGGTACAGAGGATGCATATAATCTATGGGGCAGATACTGTGGATGAGGCCTAATCCTCAATCTTCATGACAACTGAAGCTGGGGAATACAAAAAGGATGAAGAAAATTAACAAAAAATGTGAGAATTTCTACAATAAATTCAAATCTTTTCCTTAAAATTAACTCCTAGAGGGTTTTGTTTACCTACTTTTTTCCATCTTTCCTGAAAAGGAAAATAGATGTGGTGAAAAGTGGAACGTCACCAGTTTTCATAAGTTTACATTTTCATTTTCAGGTTTTTTTTAATCAAATGGGATGATACTTCAACTTTTTTAAACTTTAAGGTGAGCATTTTTTGAAAAAAAAAATAGAATTAAATGAGATTAAATGGGAAAAGATAGAAAAGACTATAGAGCTCTGGCTTTAGACTCAGCTATGTTACCCTACATTTATTACTCAAAGTAAACTGATGAGTATGGAAAATCCATTAGAATAATTAGTCAATTATTCTATAGTTTATTGAAATGTAAAAATTGATCTTATTAAGGATTAATTCAGCAAGTCTTAAGCTTAATTACTTACATTTACAGGCCCCATTAATAATTTTGTAAGTGGACATTATTAAAATGTACTCCTAAAGAAGAGAAGAAAATTTAATTGCAAAGAAATATACCATTTACTATGAAATAGGGTTTTTTTACCAAATTAATTTCTTACATTATATAAAGTGTCTGCTAAGTGAATTTTATGTCTCAGACACATCTATTGCAAGAAGTGAATTCCTTCCAGGAACAAGTCTTCAGAGGGTGGATAAGATTTAAAAAAATAAAATTGAAATCTGAAGCCATTAATATTTCTTTTTTTATGCTTAACAAGTTTGATAGACTTGAACAAACAAGTGAGAAGTTATGGGTTTCTGCATGAATAATTGTACCTATCAATAACCATTGCAAATCAAACACACAATTCTCCTGCTAGTCATTATTAGGAAAACACAGTAAAACAGAGGGCATCATTATATCACTGCATGTATCTGTGATTCACTGACAAGTCGAATATTGTAAGCAGTTCTAGCTGTGCTCCCTCAGAAAGTATTTGGGACGATGGTGACATGCTGAGAGAAGAGCAGGGGAGGTGGTGTGGAACAGGCTCCATGTGACAACAGCCAGGTCAGGCCCATGGGCTGGAGAAGCAATGATTAATAGGGGTTTATGAAACTGTGTGACAAGGACTGGTGGGTAGGGAAAAGCTGCTACCTTTCTTCCATAAGACGAACAAAATTTACAGGGTGTTCAAAACTAGGAAAAAAAGGGTTAGTGGGTGGCAGATTGGTGGAAATCCATGTCAAAGGAAGTTATGCATGTTAAATATCTACATGGATCTGGAACAAGGCAATGAAAGTTAAAACAACCAAGAATTACTAAGTGTATATAGAAACAGTATGCAGCTCAAGAAGCCAATAAACAAGAATTAGTAGAAGACTAGAAAAATATTGTTAAACAGGGAGTTCCTGTTTTGACTTACATGACCATTCAAATCCTTTATGTTTGTGAAGGAGGAAAGCAACACAAATGATTACAGATTCAAATCTAAGAAAAGGAAAGAAACTCACTGCATAAGACCATAACATCCTTAATTCTGCAGGGGCTGGATTTGTTGACTTCCAACAGTTACCAAAATGCTGTTCTGTATGACTTCAGTGATACCTTTCTTCCACTCAGCTTTTACTTCTCATTGGAGTCCTTGTTCTCCCACCTCTCTTGTGAGTTAGCTGACTTCCACCTTCAGATTCATAATACATATCTTCCCCGTCCAGACCTTTTTCTATCAGAAGCAGCAAAAACAAAAAACCAAAACCAAACCAAACCAACCAATGAACAAAGCCAGAAAACAAAAAAAAATCCCGTTCAGATGAAGCTTTTTTTGATGTATGAATCACACATAATAGCTGATTCTCAGGTTGATTCTTTGGTGTCTAAAAGGCATGAGTGATGTTTTCATGTTTTGCTCAGTGTAGATACTAACATAGTTTCTTACCTCGTAGTAGTTGCTTCTGTTCAACATATTCAAAATTACCCAACAAATTCAAATTTGTTTTTTGAGAGTGCCAAAACAGGTAGATAAGGAGCATGGTACAGAAATATTTTTTCCTTAAGAAAAAAGGTTTGTATGCAATTGAAAATATAGCAATAAAGAAATAAATCCTAATTTACTTAGTTTGTATGCAATAGAACAGATAGCAATAAATAAATATTAATTTATTTATTTTTCTTTTTTGTTTGGTTTTTTTTGTATCCTTTCTGTTGTGTCACTCTAGTGCAGTTTCTTTCAAATCTTCCTTTTCTTGTGGAGAATCAAAATATAGAGACATATAAAGTACAGGATGTATTTAGACTGCAAGACAACTCAATTTGAAAAAAATTACAATTAAGGATATAGAATAGAAAACTTCTTTTAAAGCTTCTTGAGCTGCACTTGTTTGAAGTGCAAGTATGTAATTATATCAGCTTATTCCTGCATTAAATAAATTTTCAGGAATACTGAAACAATAGCCAATGTATAGACAAGGCAATTTTGTTGGGTTGGTTTTTTTTGTTGCTGTTGTTGTTGTAGAGCTTTTGCTCAATAGAATGTGAAGGGTTTTATGCAGGAAGTAGATATCATCACTGGTATAAAACTGAAAACGGAGTTTAGGCAACCTTATTAACTATTTTTCTAAAGAATCACAGTAAGTAAAGATATTCAACATTTGTGAAATATGTTGCATGTCTGCTTTTCATGGGCCTCTTGAAGTAACAAAACTGCAGCACTGTATCCTGCATAAGCATAATTATTATTCCAAAATTGAACTGAGAACAGGAGATATAGCAACATTTAAGAAATAAAGTTTCTTCTCTGTGGAGGTCACAAAGCTCCCAAGGGCAACTGTAATTATTTCTTTAAAATAAGCAGATACAGACTGTGTAAGCTATAAAGGTTTCAAAAGTGCAGTTGTAGCACTTTATGTCAATAATCTATGGATCACAAATTGCCTAAAGGGAATGTTAACTCCACAAAGTGAGTTTTACTTTTTTGGAAAAACACATAAATTAATTTAGCATCCTTAAAGGGCTTCTCAGGCAAAATTTTAGCTTCTTGTCTGTGCCCAGAATAAATATGTACATACCAATATAGCCAGGGTGGAGCCAGATGAAGAGCAGAATAAAAGATGTTGGTGATTTGTAAAATTTGCAGTAGACCTGTGGATATATTTGCTGCTTTGGATGATTTTACCTATGTAGTGGTCTCATAGGACAGAAATGTTAAACTAAGATAAACCCATAGATTAAAAGCCTTTATTGCCTGTTTCTATTTTGCTCTGACAGAAGGGGAGGAAAGGGAAGAGGAAATAAATCCAAATCTTAGAAATAAACCTAAATCACCAGAGAAACATTTACTATTCATTAAACTTGGCATCCTGATGAATTTTTATGTGGCTGAATACATTTTGAACTTGCTCAGACATCAGACAGATGCCACACATATCCCACAGGCTGCTAATAGGAAGGACAGGGATAGAGGCACGGGGTCCATTCCCTTGAGTGGCTAAACCTGTCATTGCAGGCAGGAGCTTCCTGGGCCCAGCCCAATGTGAATAGAAAAAAAATACATGAGCCACATTTGTTTAGAAGCACATTCCACATGCTCTTAGAATGCTGGATGCCCAAACAGAGTGGCAGGGATCTGTGAACCCAGGATTCACCCCAGCCAAGGTCATCCAGGGTGCAGGCTTGTTATGACACAGAGTGTACACTCAGTTGTAATCCAAGCAATGGATTAGTGCCACAGTACACATTGTAATTAAAGACCTTATATAAAGACCTTGCTGCTTAAAAATTCGCAAAGTCTTAAGTATCTGAGATGACACTCCTCATATGTTTTATTTTCAAGGTGAAATAAATTCATTGAACAAAAATGCTCTCTGTTTTCTGAGAATCATTTTAGAAATAACTAAAAAAAATATGGTTTATAAAAGTATTTGATCAAGAATGAAAATTAATGAGCAGTATAATTCAAATTATATGTGTATGTAGGATCTCACTCCTAATGTTTTCAGACTTCATAGATAGCATTTCCTTAGCCCAGGTTTTATGTATTGTTACTCTATATCACAGCAGTCATTATAAGATACAGATACAGAAACAGAAGAAATTTACTGGCTAAAAGCCAACAGCAGACATTCCACCAATACAGAACCAAGGTAATTTTCTTCCTCTCAACATAGAAAAGATTTTCAGTGGAATAAATAAAAGAAAAAGAAAGTAAATACTACAACTACAGGTGATGAAACATGAGAGTCAAAATTTGAAAAGTCAATTGTTTTCAAAAATGCTTATTAAAATGATCACTCTCTACTATTATCTTTATTTTAACATTAAGATAAATAAAGAGAAAAAAATTAAAAAACAATTCTGAGATAACTACAAAAGGAAAAAATTAAAAGTTGATAAGGTTTACTAAAGTGCTTGCTTCATTACAGTTTACTCCTTTTAAGACTCCTTTCTGAGAGGTAAAAAAGAAAAGACTCTCATAATTGTACTATCAAGCAATTCTTATTTATTGATACAGAATGAAGAAATACCCAGAAATATGTAATGTAATTTTCAAAGAGACATTAATTTTTTGTGCTGGACAAGTCATAGAATATAGATACTGCTAGCTCACAGGAAACTTATATGGACCAAAAAATTAAGCACAGTGAGTCAGAAGGTGTGTATCCTTCTATTGTCATTGAAAATAAAAAAACAGGAATACAATTATCATTCACAAGATACTGTGTTTTGAAAATCAAATCCTCAAAGCTATCCTTTTGGAATACCTTTAATACATATGGCCAATACAAACAACCCATTCTCTTCTGCTCAGAAATATTTTCTTTACTTGCAACTCTTTTCAGGCAATAACCATCAAAAAGATTTTAATAGTCCCTTCTCTACAGCTGGATGGCTCTAGCATTCTAACACAGTCAACTTAATGAGAGAGAAAAGCAATTAAAATTGGGATTAATGACCTTGGCGTGATCTATGTCTGGAGGGAACTGAATCACAGCAAGGTACGTGGATTGTGCTCCTCCAGACAGGGTTCACCTGCCCAAAGGAACTCTCTTGTCATCCTCAGGATGTCACAGTCGCTGGGACCTCATTTTTAAACAATAAAGTGCTAAATTATCTTTTCAGTTTCCAAAACTAAGCACTGAAGAAGAGATGGCAAGCCAATGGAATTAAAGAGGATATAATGAATGTCAAGAAAAATGATGAAAAAAGATGGAGGCTGGAATTCTTCATGCTGGAAAAAAGGAAAGGAGCCAAGATTGAGGGCAAGAGGAATGCACTGGATGCCTAGGCCAAGCTTGTGTGTTCCCAGGAAGTAGCACCTCCTGCTTTGGTTGCTGAAGGAAAAATACTGTTCTGAGCAAAGCAATCATCGCACTCAGAAAGGCATTTCTTATGTTCTTATTGTTTTCAGCTACGGTTGTAAGTTATCCTAAAATATGCATTTAATAGATGGAAAGATAGAGATGAGTCAGGTCTGACGAGTTTTGTAAAGTCTTTTTCTATTATACATATGTAGAAATTGGAGTGAGACCATTTTTTTATGGATAATGAAATTAGACATACTAAGCTATATATACCGCCTTCGATTTTTTTTCAACTTTAAGAAATGCTGGTGTTCCCATCAATCTCCATCCTCCTGCTACCCCTGCACGATGTATTGCAAAGTATGCACTGGGCTGCCAGAGGTAACCAATGCCTCCTTGAGAGAAAAACCTAGCAGCTCCCAGTCCTCTAAAGTGCTGGGAAGTATGATATTTTTGTGAGGGCAGCTGGGATGGTGGGAAGTTGATGAAGAAACATGGCTTTTGCCCTATGCAAGCCCATCAGATATGGGTTCTGCATGGGCAACTACATTGCTGAGTACACAGGCCGTGCAGTCACAGGCTGGCTAGTTTTCCTTCTTCTAGGAAACTAGAAACTTTTAACATTTTGTTTATGTGTTTTGTCTATTTTGTCAATGTCTTTTAACATTTTGGAAAATTTATTTTCTAAATATCTCAGTTTTATTGTTCCTAGACTCTGGAGTTCCTATATTTAGTCAGAAAATTTTTGAAGCTGGCTGCACCAAACCAAACGCTAGTTTTAAGAAAATGTTATTTCTTTGCTAGGCTGTCACGGGGAAGTACTGAGTCCCTGAGACACCCATACTGAGGGAAGCAGAACAACTGCAGTATCGCATTCCCACAAATATTCCCAGTTAATGCAACTGTTTTATAACTGCTAAATGCAAAGAAAAGGTTAACCTCAGGTAGAAGATGGGCAGGAGAATGGAATGGATCCAACCATAGAAGAGGAAGGACCTGAGGGTGGGAAAAAAGGGGGACATGAGGCTATGCCGTAGCATGCCATACTTCATGTGGCACACAAGATATTTTGTTACAGCACTAAGCCAGGAACTCATAAAACAAGGACAGATAGCAGACTTCTGCCTTGGAAGGAAGCCAAACAGACTAGATACTGCAGCAGACAGCGGCTGACTTATTTACAGCAGCAACAAAGGAAATACCTATTTCCTTAAAGAGCTTGGAAGCAGGGTTTGTTCAGACTTCAAACAAATCAGGCCAGAAGGCCAAGGTCTTAAAGAAAATGAAAAGATGCCAAAGGCTCAACCAGCTGGAGTCATTCAGAAATTGTCTTTTAAAGGTGGAGCTGGACCAGGGCCACTTCACAGGACTGCTGTCGATACATAATGCTGCTCTAAATACACAAGCTCATGGAAACAGGGGTAGTAAGTTCCTCATCTGCTTTCAAACCTGAGCTTAGGAATCACTGCTTTTGATAATGTAACTGCAGCTTCTTAAAAGAAGCTGGGATTGTAAAAAACCTTGATGAAGTTGAAAGTCAGCTGCATCCTTTGTTTTTTTTCTTCTATATTCATCAAGTCAAGTAGTCTGTGAAAAGACAGCTTTCTAACTTGACAGAACTTTTTCCATGAATCCATCTCATCTATTTTTTTTAATGGACATTAAAAATTAAATAGTTAGCACTAATGTTTTTCTGACTATCAAAGTGAGTGATTACTAGGTCTTCCTCTTCTTGCTGTCAGGTCTGTACTTCTCTAAGGAGAACTGCCTGTCTTCCACGACATGTCAAGGACAAGTAATAATGCAAAGGAGCTATCTTCTCCATAGACTCTCACCCTTCATAACCTTATTCTTTTAGTGCCTCTTTAGGAAAGGAGTTTTAGGAACAGGTAAAATGGATTGATCAACACATCACTGAGCAGACCTCTGGCATCCCGAAAATGCATCTCCAGACCTCATATATAATAGACAAGGCATACAGCATGTTACCGTTCAGCAGCAACCTTTATTCTCACTGAAGCAGAGGTGATTAAAATCACCACATGTACAGAGGCACTTGCAATTTTATAGCAAAGGCAAACTTGAGACACACATACCCCACACCCCTCCCCGCTCCAGATTTATTATGAAATAAGACAAAAATGTGGAAATAATTATCACTTTGATGCTGCACGTGCTGTACTGCTCAAAACATCTATAATTAGTAGGTACTCATTCTCTTGTACCACAGGTAGCTGAAAGATATTGCTTCACTGACTTATCCTCTCTGTCTGACTGAAGCTATAGTTTTTAACAAAAGACTTTATATTTCTTTTCATACATACAGCATTGTTTTGATTATCTGCTTAAATAATTTTTTCTTACTGATTTCTAATTATCATTTAATCACTTGATTTCCAGGCATCTATTGTGATGATATAGATGTAAAATAGGTTTCATACAAAGAACTGAATTTTGTTCACATTAGCTCACACTGACTTAAGTTTGTTGAAAGTCACCATGAAAAAGCAGAATCAGAGCCACTAATCTGGGAAAATTCAGGTCCATTGTAATAGCCTAAAAAAGGAATACACTTCCTCCACCTTGTTGGACAGTAAGTAAAATATGTGAACTATGAAGAAGATAGAGAGCATTTTTACAATGTTTATGAGCCCATTCTTAAAAAGGTCATTATAATTTTTTAAAAGTTTAAGCAGCATATTTATTAAATGGTAAAAAACCACTTGTGGTAGACCAAGGCACATTTTTATGTTCTACAAACCAGGTATTCATACACTGAAAATCAATCTTTTATAATAACAAGCCAATATCTTGCCTTTCGAGCCCTGTTTACTCATGCCTAATTACAGAATGTCTCTTGTAGTATTCCTATTAAATATTAACTCAGATAAATAATGGCTGTACTGTAGAAAGAGCACAATATCAGCTGAAACAGAACATATTTAACAAAGGGAAAGAGCAGAAATGGTTCTACACTAAATAAGCTACAAAACTTTGGTCAGTATCACATAGAAGGAAGAAAATACAAGGTAAATGTAATATTCAACTAATTGTTTTGTCATTTACCTAGTCAAAACCTCCTAAACCATAACAGTCTCACAATTACTTATCTGCCTGCTAGGATTTTTAACTAGTTTTCTTTCACTCTACCTGCAATTTATGTAACTCATGGCCTTACAGCCATTAATGGCTTTTTAAAAACAAAACAAAGTGCAGAGACAATGTTTTCCTGAGGCATTTTAAGATGTTCTTGAAAAGCATTTTGCTGACCTTCATCTACTTACACTAACAGAAGACAGGGCTACAAAGCTAATCAAACTGTATCTTCTTGTTTTGGGTTGAAAGACAGGTATCTGCTAGGGAAGGCAGGAGCCTCTCTTGGAAACCCCTTCCCTCCGAATTATGATAATTTTGAAATTAAGCAGCTCTCAGGCAAAGATGTGGGGGTAGGAATAGCAGTCCTTTACAAGTGTGTATAACAAGGTAAACAAAATAACTATGGCATTAACAATGAAACAGAATCAGGGACCCCGTGGCAGAGGTGGAAAAAGGATGGAGGGGAAAAAAGGATGGGGCAGCCGATCCCGGGTGCTGCAGCAGGACTCTGAGGAAAAACTCCGAGCTGGAACGCAGAAATCCTGGGGCAGTAGATGGACAAGGTGGGTTAGCAGCTCCGTAGTGGTCTCAGCAGGACGTCCCACCAGGGCAGGAGGTGTGGAGGGACCCATGGAAGAAAGAGAAGCAGCTGCAGCAGCAGCAGAAGAAGCTCTGTCTGGGTAGTGGCGAACTCCTTTTCCAAGCCACTACAGCTCCGAGTGTGTCCTCCTCTCTAGACGAAGAGCAAAATGCCTGAACTCGCAGCTGCCCCAACCTCTCTTTACCTGCCCTCCGTCCCCCCAAACTCTTTGTCTTGTAAAGCACACATAAGTACCAGCAATTAGGCTTCCCCACAACCAATGGGAAAAATTCCATAGGTAAGAAAGAACAAAAGGAAGGATACCCAACCCCCAGCATTATCCACCATGAATTTTTTTCCCACACCAACCTGTGACATCAAATTCCAAACTCCTAAATT
>VXBQ01010006.1:3379-13452 GCA_013400175.1 Phainopepla nitens | reverse complement strand
CAACCCCAGCTGTCCTGGGATTCTTTGAGGCTCCTGCAGCCTTTCCTCCACAGCACCCCTGAGAGGGAGAATCTTTATTGATCCTTCCCTTGTGAACAGGAGGAAGAATCTTTATTGATCCTTCCCTTGCGAACAGGAGTTCCTTTTTGACGCTGTGGGATGGAATTTCGGCCTCCTGGCAGGCTTTATGCAGCACCTCTCCTGGACCCCCCAGTCCCTCTCTTGCATTCCCAGTGTCCTGATGATGCCTGGGTAGGCTGCCCTGGGAACAGAGACTGGGTAAAATAAAAGGATAAAAGGGATTTATTGAAAGGATCCAGCCTGGGCAGTGCAGGAACCCCTTGGGGCTGCACCCAAGTCAAACCCACAAATGGGCACAAAATGGATCCTGGGCACGAGGCCTCACACTTTGATAGGTTTGGGTCCATCAGCAGATTGGAGTGAATTGTCCAATTCCAGCTCCAGGTGATGCAGCTCCATCCTCCTTGTTCCCTCTCTCCCTTCACTGCTGTTTCCACTCCTGGGCCTAAAATCTGTCCTTGGTCCCAAGCCAGAAAGGAATTGTTTTGTCTCCCTGCTCTGTGCAGAGAGCTCAGCAACCCTTAATGTGAAACCCAGACCTGCACACTGAACCAGCCCAGAATGTGAAAAGCAGCGAAGCTAAAGCCGAAGGCATCTCTGATTGGGTCTGTCGTGGCTCGTGTGGGCGCCGGGAGCCCTGTGCCCCTAACCCCTGTGCCTCTCCCGCAGGGACGGGGTGCCTGGTGACGGCCGTGGAGACGGCGGCGCAGCGCGAGGCCTTCATCGTGGGCAAGCCCAGCCGCTTCATGTTCGACTGCGTGGCCAGCGAGTTCCAGCTGGACCCCGCCCGCACCGTCATGGTGGGGGACAGGCTGGACACGGACATCCTGCTGGGCACCCGCTGCGGCCTCACCACGCTGCTCACCCTCACCGGGGTGACGGCGCTGGACGAGGTGCGGGGCCACCAGGCCAGCGGCTGTCCCGCCAGGCACCGCCTGGTCCCCGACTACTACGTGGGCAGCATCGCCGACCTGCTGCCCGCCCTGGGGCACTGAGGGGCCGGCGGCCCCGCAGCTAGAACCCTTAGCTTGTCCCCTCCCTGCCCTCTCGGTATGATTGTGTTGACTCCTCGGTCCGAAATGCACTTTGCAACGAAGCGGCGGTGGCGCCGGGGCTCGGGGCTGGGCTCGATGATGGACGCGTTGATCCGATGTTTGTGGCGCCTCTGGGTCCTCTCTGCCACCCCGGGAGCTCCACAGGGTCCCCTGGCTGAGCTGGGGAGGGGGAGCTGCCTGATCTGAGGACCAGGACCGTGTCCTGGCCAGGCTGGGCCCCGGCTCAGCCCGGTGCGTTCAGGGAAACGACCCTTGGGATGTGCAGTAGCTCTGGCTGTGTTTGGAAACGCTTGTGGAGCTGGTGTTTGCCCTTGGGGTGACTCTGTGTGCCAGCTGGGGCCCTGTTGAGGTCACAGAAATCCATCTCCTTCATTTGACCACTGCACATTGCACTTGTGATGCAGATTGGGATGATCCCACACAGTTCCAGACCTGGAACACGGTGTCTGTCCAAGGCTGAGTGTGTGTAACGTGCATGTACACACGGGCACTCCCTGAGCATAAAGATAGAGCAGAATATATTTAAATTATAAATAGAGTCTATGATAATATATCTGGTTTCCCAGGAGGGAGGATGAGAGGAATGTACTTCAGTGATTTAATTCTCCTGAAGCATTGCACTTTGTCCTGCAGAGTCTGTGGCCGTGCAGGGCTGTCCTTCACTCCTGCTGCTCCCAGAAATCCCTGGATCGATGCCTGCCGAGCTCCTGCACTTCCCTCAGCACCAGCCAGCCACTTGCCTTGGCTTTAGCTGCACAGTCCCCATTCCTGCTCAGTCCGTGGGTGGATGTAGTGCCCAGGACAGCTGGCCCCAGGGAAGCCTGTGGGTCCTGGCTGTGTGTGACAATAGCTTGTGCTTCCTTCCCATCCCTGAGGTTCAGATCTTCCACGGTGGGCGGTGAGGAGGAGTGCTGGCTTGCTCAGGGATGGTTCCATTTGATCTGCAGGTGGGATTGGGCAGTGAGGGGCTCACCACGGGGTGTTTTTTGTGCTGCCCGAATCCCACGGTGAAAGCTTTTGCGTTACAGAATTAATTGAAAATTATATATGCAAATAACACGCTTTTATTCCATAGATTCCAGTATCTACAGTTCAATTTAAGCACTGGTTTTCCTTCCTGTCCAGCTGAGGAGCTCGGGCAGTGCTGATGCCATTTCCTGCCTGGTAACTTGTCACCTTGTTTGTACAGCAATAACCCTGCAGTCCTGGGGGTCTCGGTGTTCCCCAGCATTGGCTGAACCTCTGACAGGCTCTTGGAGTTGGGGAAGGAAGTGTTGGATGATCTCCTCCCTGCTCCTGTCTCCAGACGAAGGACTGCAATGTCCCAGAGGCAGAACTTGCCCTTGATCTGGGTGACGTGGAAATGGACATTATGGACTCACTGCAGGGCGTGTCTGATGTAACAGTGTGGGTGTGGATTCTGTCTCTGGTGCTCTTTGTGTCAGGATATGTCAGGAAAAGGCCAGGAGAGAGTCCAGCATCCCTCAGGCAGCTCTGTCCCTGCCGAGGGCTCTCGCTGGCCAGGGAGCCATTGCCTGGGCTCAGGGATGCTGGAAGGTGCTGGTGGCGGTGTCATGCTTCAAACTCTGTTCTGGCTTCCAAACGGTTCTTAATCCTCTACTTGAATTCCCATTAAACTCAAACCTGCTCTCCCCAGCATTGTCTCATTGTGTGGTTTTGTCTCCATGAGCTTTGATGCAGCATTGGGATCCTGGGAGTCAGGGGTGCAGTTTGGGGAAGGACCTCAAAGCCACCCAGTGCCACCCCTGCCCTGGCAGGGACACCTCCCACTGTCCCAGGCTGTCCCAGGCCCTGTCCAGCCTGGCCTGGGACACTGCCAGGGATCCAGGGGCAGCCCCAGCTGCTCTGGGGACCTGTGCCAGGCCTGCCCACCCTGCCAGGGAAGAATTTCTTTCCAACATCTAATCTAAACCCCTGGCAGTGAAGCCATTGCCCTTTGTCCTTCCCATGTCCTTGTGCAAAGTCCCTCTCCTTTCTTGTGGGCTCCCTTCAGCCAGTTTGTTCAGCCCTGGGCTGTGCTTGAGAGGAAAATATCCAAAACCTGCATTTTGCCTGGATAGACTTCACATGAAGGAATTCTGAGCTTTTCCTTGCCTCCACACCTTGCTTGTGCCTGGCTGGCAGGCCTGGAACGTTCTGGGGCTCCCGGACCGCTCAGGATCTGGAGCTGAGGGAGCTCTGCCCTCAGGCCAGGACACGAGTGGCAGCGCAGTGCCGTGGTGGTGGCTTCGTGGCACAGCCCTTTTCCTTTTCCTCCAGGGTGGCACAGGTGTGCGTGTGCAGCCAGCCTTGCGACAGCAGGACCAACCCCTGGCTCCAGCCCCCGGCAGCGCCGAGCTCCCGTTGAAATGTGGGAGCTGCCTCAAGGGCAGGCTGCCACCGTCCTCTGGTCATTCGATCTCTCCGAGAGCCTCACCTGGGCCCGTGTGGGGCCGTGCCAGCCCCGAGGGCACACAAAGGCCCCGATTGTGGCTCCTGCCCGTCCCGGGCTGGGCAGGAAGAGCCGCGCCGGGCACTGACAGCAGCGCTCACTGCCGCTGCCGCCTCGGGTTTCCCCCGCCCGCGGAGCCCTTTGGCCACGAGGACAGGTATTTATGTCCCACGGACACACGCTTGGGTTTCCCAGGTGTGCCTGCAGCCGGGATCATGCCCAGGGTGAGCGTGGGCAGGAGGCAGAGCTGCAGCAGCCGGGTCCTCGCCTGAAGTGAAGGATGGAAGGAGGAGACAGTGCCAGCTGTGCTGCCCCTGCAGTGAGTATTCCCTGATCCATCGGTGAGAATTCCCTGATCCATCGGTGAGAATTCCCTGATCCATTAGTGAGAATTCCCTGATCCATTAGTGAGAATTCCCTGAACCATTGGTGAGAATTCCCTGATCCATTAGTGAGAATTCCCTGAACCATTGGTGAGAATTCCCTGATCCATTGGTGAGAATTCCCTCATCCATTAGTGAGAATTCCCTGTCCCTGCAGTGAGAATTCCCTGATCCATTAGTGAGAATTCCCTGCCCCTGCAGTGAGTAATCCCTGATCCATTGGTGAGAATTCCCTCATCCATTAGTGAGAATTCCCTGTCCCTGCAGTGAGTATTCCCTGATCCATTAGTGAGAATTCCCTGCCCTTGCAGTGAGTAATCCCTGATCCATTGGTGAGAATTCCCTCATCCATTAGTGAGAACTCCCTGTTCCTGCAGTGAATATTCCCTGATCCATTAGTGAGTATTCCCTGATCCATTAGTGAGAATTCCCTGATCCATTGGTGAGAATTCCCTGTCCCTGCAGTGAGAATTCCCTCATCCATTAGTGAGAACTCCCTGTCCCTGCAGTGAATATTCCCTGTTCCTGCAGTGAGGATTTCGAGGATTGAGAAAGAGGTTATTTTTTAAATGTGGGCTGTGTTTCAGATTATTGAAAGCACATTTTCTGCTTTGTAAAAATCCCGTTATGTGCCATGGAGTTAAATTTAATTGCTTCAATATAAGAATTAAAGTAAATTAATACAGCAAATAGAAATGTCACAGCACTGCCAAGCTCTTTTCCTTGGTCTCACAGAGAACAGTTTAGCAAGAAAATCCAGCACAGCCAAGCACAGGGAGGGGAACAGAAGCAGGGTCACTCCACACGGGGTCTGATTCCAATGCTGACAGTGCCGCTGGGGATTTCTGCTGTAAACCAAAATAATTGAATTTGTTGTTCCCTGTGTGTGGAAAGCTGCTGCTCCAGCCCTGCCCTGGGGGCTTTGCAGCTTTCCTGGCTGTGGCAGTGCTGGTTACCAGGATGCTGGATCTGGAATTCCAGTGCTGTGGGATAAAGGTTCCATTATTGCAGGTGCTGCAATGGTTTGGCAGCTCTGCTCTCCAACCAATTTGCACAAGGATTTGTGTCATGAGCTGGAAATGTTTGATGGAGAAGAATTGGCAGAAGGATCAGTTTTAACTCCTGTTCCTCCTTCTTTTGCCCTGGCTCCCAGGACAGGAGGGCCACAGCACACCTCCCAGCTCCCTCCAGGACCTTCTGGATCATCTTGTCCGCTGCCTTGTTGTTTTTCGCAGTTGTTGGCATCAGCGTCGTGGGGGTTCTCAGCTTCTCCCCCAGCTCTGCCCAGGTAAGGGATCCTGATCTGGGCAGGAAGCCTCCTCGTGGCTGCAGACCTGAGCTGTGTGGGGAGCAGTTCCCAGGAGGGATGGGCAGGCTGAGATCTGGGCCGAGTTTGGCTGGATCAGTCCCTGGACAGCGCAGGGAGGTGCAGGTGGGGCAGGGAGGTGCTGGCAGGCTGCAGGCAGGGCTGGGAGCCTCCTGGCCCTTTCCTCCAGCACCTGGGGGTGCCTTTGGCATGAGGGGCCCTGAGGGTGAGGATGGAGTTGTGGATTGTCCTTCCCGTGTGGTCAGAGCCTCCTCCCCTCACTGCTGAGCCAGGCCAGGGGCAGGGCCCGCTGGGGATGCTGGCGGGAGATGCTGCCCACGAGCACGGAGCAGCTGGTGCTGGGTGCTGCCCTGCCCCTCCTCGTGCCCAGGCTGGCTCCCAGCTCGTCCGAGTGACGCTCCAGGGCCAGCAGGACCCGCCGAGGAACCAGACAGCCGTGGTGGACAAGGCCAGGAGCACCGTCACCTACTACGTCACCTCGCAGAGCAACCTGAGCGCCGCGGTGCTGTACGACAGCAGGAACGTGAGTGCTGGGGCAGCCCTGCCTCCTCAGCTCCTGCTGCCTGCCTTTCTCTGCTCCCTCGGTCGTGAAACACAGCAGGGCAAAGGAGAATGTCCATTGCAGGGGATCCCTGGGACGGGGTGGGCGCGTGCTGCCTGCTCCAAGGGCGCGTCTGTCCGCAGGGCTACGTGTGCTACAAGCCGCTGGGGCAGCGAGCCTGCTACCTGAGGAGGATGGAGCCCTGGGACCTGCAGATGGCTCTCAACACCTCTGAGCACAGCGTGAGCAGCGGCTGCGGCGTTCCCGGGATAGCTGGGGGAGGGACTGAGCTTTGCTCGGGGTCGCTTTGGTCACAGGTCCCCGGGGAGGATTT
Organism: Phainopepla nitens; assembly: GCA_013400175.1. Lineage (NCBI taxonomy): Eukaryota > Metazoa > Chordata > Aves > Passeriformes > Bombycillidae > Phainopepla > Phainopepla nitens. Next base: position 7,279 of record VXBQ01010006.1, on the reverse strand, counting down.
GCTGGGGTGGCTCCATCCCGAGGATCAGGGCAGAGCTCTCCCGGCCCGGGGGAGCAGTGGCAGCCCCTGTTCTGAGGGATTCACTGCTCACAGGAGCAGAGCTGTGCCCCCAGGCTGGGCTCTCAGCCAGCTCTGAGCAGCAGCTCCTGGGCTGATGCATACCCTGCCTCCTGTGGGAAGCAGCCGAGCTGCAGGCTGGGCAGGGGGATGTGGCCCATGGAGGTCAATAGCAAGGCTCCCACAGGACCTGCTCCCTCTGGATTCTGTTACCTGCTCAAAAATCTGGGGGAGGAAAAACAAAGGGGGTTTGTTACCAACTCCCAGGGAGGAAAGTTGGAGGCAATCATGTATTGAGACCCTCAAAACAAAATGTCAGTGGATGCCTGGGCAGGGGCAGATCCCATTTCCAGAAGACAGAAAGCCACATTTTTTTGTGCCCCTGCCATCTGCTATCCATTTCCTCAGTGCCTCCTGGGGGCTCCCCGGTCCTCACCTTACTCCCAGAGAAGTGTAGGAACACAGGATCCAAAAGGGATGCAGGGAGAGGGAAGCACCTGCCCAGCCCTGAGGCTTCTAAAAGAAGCAAAACTTGGTAGTGCTGGGGCTGGCAGCAGCCCACAGACAGAAAATGAGACCTGGGAGCTGGGACAGGGCAGGCAGGAGAAACCTGCCGGGGTACAGAGCACTGCTGGGGTGCCCGGGGAGCCAGGGCAGGGCCCGGGGGCTGGAGGGCCCTCGGCAGGAACCAACGGGGCCGTTCCTTTCAGGCTGAGCAGCTGCTGCAGCACAACAACCAGACCAAGTTCTACCGGGAGTTCCTGGGCATCGTGGCAGGGCAGCAGGTGGAGCCCGAGGGCCTGGGGCAGCCCGTGCGGAGCCTGTGCGAGCACACACCCATCTTCTGGCTGCGCAGGGGCCGCGGTAAGTGCGGCAGTGCCCTTGGCAGGCCCAGCAGGAGCTTTCCTGGCACCTCTGAGAGGATCAGGCTCTGCTGCACAACAGCTGATGCATCCCAGACAGGCTGCCAAGGCCCAGGACAGGGACGGGTGACCTCTAGTGCAAAATCAGACCATTGTTCACCATCCCTGAGTGCTGGCTCGTACCCACTCCCTGAGCTGTGGCACTGGGCTGGGCTCCGAGCTGCTCCAGCAGCACAGCACAGCACAGCACAGCACAGCACAGCACAGCCAGCACACGGAGCTGTCCCCTGAGACATCCCTGGTTAATCCCTGTCACCTTCACCCTCTGCCAAAGCAGCCTGCTGAGCTGTCAGCCTGCTCTGTCTCACTCCAGCTTTACTAAGAAAGGTCATTCATTCCCTGAGGCTCTCCCCTTGCTCAGCTCCCTGGGGATTCTACAGCTGCAGAACAAAGCACCCCTGGGCCCTCTGCAGCTGCAGAACAAAGGCTCCCTGGGCACTCTGCAGCTGCAGGACCAAAGCACCCCTGGGCCCTCTGCAGCTGCAGAACAAAGCACCCCTGGGCCCTCTGCAGCTGCAGAACAAAGCACCCCTGGGCCCTCTGCAGCTGCAGAACAAAGCACCCCTGGGCCCTCTGCAGCTGCAGGACCAAAGCACCCCTGGGCCCTCTGCAGCTGCAGAACAAAGCATTGCTGTCACTGCTGTCCTTGCTCGTTGGCAGGCCCGGGCAGGCAGCGCCTCATCTACCTGTGCATTGACATCTGCTTCCCCAGCAACATCTGTGTCTCCATCTGCTTCTACTACCTGCCCGAGTAGGTGCTGCAGCCACGGCCGCCCTCTGTGCCCTCACACTCAGACTGGATTCCTGAAAACCTCTGAGTTCCACGAGGAAGGGAACACCTACAGCATCCCCAGAGCTTCCTGCTGACTCCGTGCTGCAGGTCAGGAGAGGTTAGAGAAACAGGATCAGGAGAGTTTAGAGAAACAGGAGGCTCTGCTCAGCACAGACACTCTGCAGCTCTGCTCCAGGGCTGCACCTCGTCCATAGGAATAGGAGACCCAGGCCTAAGGAATCCCAGGAAGCAGCTGGAGTTTTGGGGCTCCAGGCTCTGTTCAACACAAGGTGGTTGCTGTTCCATCTGGGGGGTGGTTGGCTTTAGGAGAGCAGCTCTCCGAGTCACTCTGTGAAACACTTTCAATAAAGGGATAGCAAACCAAGACAAGAGCTGCTTCTCCTCTTTGCTCAGCCTCTCCCATCACTTGCAAAGGCTGACTTTTATTTTTATCCCACTTTGGGGTACAAGAAAATCCAAAGGTGCCAGCGGGCGATGCCCCAGGGATTCTGCAGCTGAGCTGTGCCCGTGTCCCTGCAGTGGCACCGTGCCTCCCCCAGAGGCCACACAGGTTTCAGCAGTGTCCTGCCTGCAGCTGGAGCCTGGTCTCACCCAGGCAGCTGCAGCTGCCCCTGTCAGAGCCCCAGCCCTCTCCACGAGGGAGGGGATGGGTCCAGTGCATGTCCCAGGCTCTGGAGAGGGTCTGGCAAGGCGAGGGGGAACAAGCAGAGGTGCTGTCCTTGCCACACGTGCCCGTTACCCCAGCACGCTGTCGTTGAAGGCCAGGCACACCACGGCTTTCTGGTGGCCACTGTATTCCCTCTTGATCTCTCCTGTCTCCACACACCACAGTCTGGCCAGGTTATCAGAGGAGGCTGCAACAGAGAGTGAAAAGAAGAGTGGGATACATATATATACATATATAACCTTTTAAGTTTCCTTTTTACTATTATTATAAGAAACCCCTTCCTCTTGCTTCATTCAGCCATCCTTAGGGCTGGTGATGACCAGCAAGGCAGAGCAGCTCAGTGCACTTCTCTGCATGTGGAGTTTAATTTCTTTGGAGAGCAGTGAGTGTGGAAATTACCACAGGTGTGTTTAAGGGACTAACACACTGAACTGTGGGATGAACAGCACAGCTGGAGATCTCCTCTCCAGTTCCAACAGCTGCCCCACTGCAGCAGCACAGAGTGCTCCAGGCAGCAGAAGTGGGTGATGAACTGCCAGCTCCCTGTGCCTGGCTCTGGCCATGCCCCAGCCAGAAGTGGTCAGGCCTGGTGCTGCAGGGCCCTGCAGAGCCCGGTGCTGCCTCACCCGTGACGATGTACTGGGAGTCCCCGGAGAAGGCGCAGTCCCACATCCAGCCCCGGGACGTCTCCCCGGGGTTGTTGCTCTTAATGCTCAGCTCTGTCATCAGAGAGAAGTTTGAAGTCCTCCAGATCTTGCAGGTCTGATCTGCAGAGCAGGTGGCCAAGAGCCTGCAGGAAGGAGACACGTGAGGGCAACCTTATCAGTCACTGTCTCGCTGTGGGTTCCAAGATCTGGGGCCTGGGCCAGTGACAGCCTGGAGACCTGCCCCCACTGCAATCAGACTCCTTACACCTGCACTGCCTGGTTTAGGAGATGCCAGCTGAACAGACTCCGTCAAGGAGCTCACACTGCAGCTGCTGCATCCCAGCTGTACAACAGCTCACGGCTGCACACCTTGCTGAGCTCAGGGAGCAGCAGTGGGACACCCCTGTGAGACAGCAACCCTGTGGTGCCACATCCCCTGCGTCCTGTCCCACTCCTCCCTGGGGAGCTGCAGCGTGGGGCCAGCAACAGCCACAGCTGGAGGCACAGCTGGAGGCACAGCTGCAGGCACAGCTGCAGGCACAGCTGGCCCCTGCATGCCCAGCAAGCTGCCCTGGGAGGGAGCTGAGGGGCTCCACACTCACGTGGAGTCAGGGCTGAACTTGCACTGCAGGGCGTAGCGGTTGTGCGCCGGGATCTTGGTCTTGGGGATCAGCTGTGTCACCTCCTCGCCAATGCCACCCGTCAGGTTCCACACGTAGCAGTTTCCCTGCACAGACACAGGGGCATCTGTGTGCTGCTGACCCACCCAGCCCAGCCCAGCTCCCACCCAGAGCCAGCCCAGCTCCCACCCAG
>VXBQ01009989.1:358892-408601 GCA_013400175.1 Phainopepla nitens | reverse complement strand
CCGGGCCGGACCTGCGCCCCCGCGCGCCCTCTGCTGGCGCCGCCGCCGCAGCGCAGCCGCTCGGGGTCACCCCCGGCGGGCCCCGCCGCTCCACCTCGAGCGACAAACCCGGGCAGGGACCAGGAACCCCAAGAGGAGAGGCAGGCTCGACACCGAATGGAGTGGCTCTGCATTGCAGACAACCACAGAACACCCGGAAGACCAGGCTTCAAAGTTATCTGAGAGTTCATCAACCTATGTGAGCTACTACCGCAGAAAACACGCTGTGGTAACTACCTCAAAAGCAGGTTTCTATGCAGTATTGGTTAAAACAGCCAAAGTAGTTCCCTGCCAAATGGAATTGCCTCTCTGCTGGCCACAGGATAACCCCACTGCTACTGAACTGCAAGAGGCGCCTTGCTGTGCTCTGCACCCACAGGGAAAAGCCTCTGGGTCACTTCAAAGCTCAAGTCCAGACCCTGACTTCTGGCCCTCGATTACTTTGCTTCCAGAACACTGCAGAATTTTTTTTAAGCACTCTCTGAGTGAAACCAATTTGTTTTTTCTGCTGTTTCTCTTCAATAACTAATCTAAACCTGTGATGATTTTCCACCTCCAGACCATTTTACCATGGCCAGACCCATAAAATCCCTGGTACGCCCATGAATATCATCTCTAGTAATAAACACCGTCACTTAGTTCTTATCCTGTTGCTGAGTATAGCAAGGAATACTTGAAACTTGCTGCCATCCAATCTGTAATTCAAAAACAATTAAACATTCTTTTCATCCCCATTTGCTTTTACTTGTTGTTCTCACATTTTTCAGCATGTTTTCCCCCACCCATTTACCACACACCATCCTTTAGTACATAAAGGACACTGAGAAGATTCACATCAATAATGGGAGCTTCAGTCCTGGGAATAGAGGAAGTGATTTCATGTATTGCTGATTTACACTCTTTATTATCCTCTAAAACTTGCATGAACTTGCATTAATGATGAACTTTCTTTTTCTCATCAGTGCATAGGAGAAAGAAGCAACAGGAAGGAAGTGAAGAGTCCCAATTCATCCACTGTGGTTGGTTTTTTTTTGGTTATGAGTTGAAGCAGAAGGCATTTAACTACAACAGAACTCCTCCATTTCTTCTTGGCACTCACTCAACATAAGGGAGCTGACAGCAAAGAACTCTTATCCAGGAGGGATCAAGAAAGGACCCAGACTATTCCTCACTCAGATTTTCTTTTCACGACTGTGTTTCTCCTTTAATTTGACATTAATCAGGCAGAGCTACCCTCTGCAAGCAGCCACTGCCCACATGAGACTGAGGGAATCAGCACCTGACTGCCCAAGGGAGCAGCTCCGTGGGAAGAGCTGGGAAACACCTTCCTGCCTGCAGGATACAGTCCCTGCTGCTGGACTGCCAGAGCTAATAATAGCCAAGTGTCTGCTACACCAACGACAGAATGCAAGAAGACACTGAGCAAACACCTGTCACTCTGCCTCCCACTCCATTAATTAGGAATTTGGGTAGATCTCACAGCAATTTCTCCAAATATTAAGCTCCCATTCCATGGCATTGCTGTGTGCAGCCCCCTGCAAGGAGAGCTGACCTTGTATTTTGCCATGTCCCCCCTGGAATGCTTCAGAGGGACACATCCAGTCAGACCCACCCAGGGTCCCACGCTGGGGTGCCCACAAAGAGCAGCTCCTCTGTCCTCACCCTGGCTGTGTCCCAGGGATGGCCCTGACAGATGTGTCCAGCTGCTCACAGAGCAGTGTCCTCGCTTGGGAGGCTTCAGCCCCAGCTGTGCTGTCACCTTCCTGGTGTCCTCAGTCACCTCTGTGCTGGCTTTACCTGGGCTACTGCTCCTAAACTTCCAATTCCTCGTGAACGCACAAAAAAGCAGAAAGTAGAAGACAGCCAATTCTTAAATTGGTTTAAAACAAGACAGACCATTTGCCACACGAAAATCTTCAATCCATGGAAGTTCTTAAAGGAACTAAAATATTGGTAGACATCAAAATTTATTTTACTGGCATCATTTCCTGCAGCAAATATAAATAAAAAATTCTGGACTGTATTCCAACATGGCTCTGGGAGATTATCAAAAACTACTCTGATAGAGCCTCTTGGCCCATTTTCTGTGAAATGCATAGTTCCAGCTCACAGTGACAGTCTTTGTTATGCCAAACTTCACAAAACCCTCAACAAGGCAGAGGAAAGCTCACACATACAAAGTTTTGGGGCTGTGGAGAGCATCAGTGACATTCTCTCAGTTACCAACAGATGTTTTGTTAATAAAACTTGCATGTACAAACGTCCACAAAATGTCTTAACAAGATCAGTTGTGACAGCTAAAGATAACAGCTGCCATCATGCTATGTCATATCAAATTACTGCAAAGAGATTTTTCTCCACGTTGTTAACTCCAGAACGTTGGCTACAAACAAATACAGTTATCTACAGAGGAAGTCCAAGTGCAAGGGATTCTGCACCACTTGTGCAGAAGAGCAGTGACTTTGAGGACCAGATAGGGAAATGATTGTGAACAGCTGGAGATGGTAATTGCAGTGCAACTGCAAAGTCAAACACTGCTCCTGCAGTCAGCCAGAAGCCAAAGCACAGACCTACCTCAAGATGCAGAAGCAGCTCTTGGCCCCTGAAGATAAGCGACAGAACCCAAACCTCTGCTTGCTGTCAATGTCTGTGAGCACAAACGTGAAGTTCTGCCCAACTTGGTTAATGGCATGGCTGGAAACAGAGAGCAAGAGAGAGAAATTACTGCTGAGCTAACTGTGCCAAGTATCACATCCAAGTCATTGAACCTATAACATTTCCTCTTTCAGCAGAGATTTTTTGAGAAATTAAAAAGTATGCACCCTCCAGAACCTTAAATATTCTTGATGAGGGAGGAGTGGGAGGTTTGTGGGGTTTTTTTCCCCATTTTTTAAGTGTGGGAGGATACTAATAATGAGTTTATCTTTAAAAGAAAATGGTTCTGACTATCAACCAGCAACCAACCCCATGTTCTCTCATATAACACAAAATACTTCTAAATATAGGAAATTAAGACTTATTTCAGGTCATGTTCTAGGGTTTTTTTAGGTTTTCTGAGAACTGAGAAATCTGACTTGCACTGACATGCAGCTTTACAAGTCACTCCTACCAACTGCAACAAATACCCTGGTAAATTCAAGGCCATTTAACTAACAGTCACAGGCCTTAAAATATTCTCTTCTATGATGCCACATGCAAAAAACCAATTTTTTTGGGAGAGTGCACTGTTTCCTCAGTGCCTAGAGGAAACAAAAGAAAAACAGAGTTGCAGAAATAAAAGCTGGATCCAAATGGGAAAGACGTCACTGTCCAGCTTAGAGAGAAGAATCTTTCAGTGGATTCCAAACAGGGAAGGAAAAACATGCAGTGATGAAGATGAACAAAAAGATATTTAAAGCATTCCAGTAGTCTGAGAATTAGCCAGTGTAAGTACTATCATCTTCCTGAAATCTAAATGTCAGCAGAGCAACTACTTCCATAAACCACACTGAGCTGCTGGGGATACCCAAAAATCCCTCACTGGGGGTGTGCTTTATCTGTAAAGCTTGGATGTAATGTTACTATGGTGATTTTAGTATGGTGTTTTAAAAGGGGATTATATGCTTAATTTTAACAAGGTTGAGAGCAGAGCATGTATGAGAAATAGCATTCGAGCTGACAATTAAAATTATGGAACAGGGGGAAAAAACATGTTTCATTAGCAGCAGGGAAAGCTTATTTATTAAACAACGCAGACAAGCTGGTGAGTTCCTCCAGAGCAAACCTAGAGAGTCCTGCATTCATGTGACCTGGAGAAACCAAACCTTGCTGACAGGTCTCGCTCCAGTTTCGGTGCCAGTTCTTCACTGGAAGGATAAACTTCCCAACATAAAAAGTGTTTTTCCTAAGATTTGAGCATCAACCCTTCAGATTCACAGCTCTGCTTTCCAATGGGCAGAAGGTGTATTTAGAGCCTCACAGGATGGAAGCAGCATAAATCTCATCTCTAATGGGGCAGCCAGAAGTTAGGGCAGGAGGAAAAGGGAGAGAGGAGGAGGGATTTCCATAAATCCCCCCCAGCACCTACACCTGACTAACACAGCCCAGGCAGGGAGCAGCACCAAGGAGCAGCTCTGCACTCCTGCAGCTGGACAAGAGCCTCTGCCTCATTCCAGCACCACAACAGCAGGAACCTCCTGCTCCATGGCCTGAAGGAATGGCCAACCAGTCCCTGGGGCTCTGAGCAGTGGCCACAACACAGGAACAGGATCAATGTACAAAGAATGGAGTGTCTGTGCACCGAGAGGCAGAACCTTCAGTGCCACCACACGTGTTTTTACAGCCACAGGAGAGGGAGCACAAGCATCTCCTCCAGCTGCCACAGCCTTAGCCTGGGGTGTGCTCTGCCTCCTGCAGTGTGGGAAGTCCATTCTCCATCTAAATTATTAACTATGCTCTGGGTGACAATGTCTCCTTTATGTTCAAACTGGTTGGCTTGCAGTCTTTCAGCGACAGTCTGTGATATTCAGACAAACAAGTGGATCCAGAAATGGGAATCACTTTTCATTATGTTCTCATTTGCACCCCATATGGGTTTTCAGTGTTCTATCTTTCAAAATGTTATATTGCTGAGGAAAATCAAAAACAACAAAACAAACAAAGCCCCTAGGTACAATAAATCTACACACAGAAAGCATAAATATTTCTAGTACAAACAAATACATGAGAAAAATGTATGAGTATTTCCCTGCTTCCACCCCTTAGGAAATGAAAAGGATGAGCAGTAAAACAGGGATTACAAACTCCAAAAAGAGACGAAGACTTGCAGCAGTTTAATCACAGTAAAGGTCAATTCCCTCAACCCAAACCATTCTGTGTCTCAGCTGATGAAGGAGTCATTCTGATCAATTAAGTGATGCTCAGAGATGAGATGAGCACTGGTGCAGACTTTCAAAATTTCAATTGTTGTGACGTTCATTAAACCATCAAGAATAACTCACAGTAAACACAAAAAAGTTCTACAGTTTCCTAAATTACAGGAAGTAAATATTCTCAGATCTTCTCACAGTCACTTCATAATTTCCCCCCCAAAATCAGAAGTCACCTTAAGTAGCTGTCAAGTAAAGCACCAGCATTCCATCTCCAAGAAGCCTTTAAATGTAAAGCATTTCATTACTTTCTCCATCCAAATTTTGGTAATTAAGAAATAAAATGCACAAGCAGACAAAGCTTTGATATAAATGTGCATATTTGACAATTCCTACCCAAGCGTTTTCCACCCTAGCATTGTGGAGAAGTAAAACAAAATGCCCTCATAGTGCTGCCACCAAACAACTCCAACTTTTAAAACTTCTTTTTGTTTCATGGTGCCCATAAAAACCCCAGGAAAAAGTGATTCTGAGACTATAATTTGCACTCAGGTGCTTTAAGTCCCAGTCACACAGACAGAACACTATGAATGGTATGGCTTTTATTTTCTACAGGAGTTTTATTGACAAGCTTATTTTCTTGTAAAGTTTGAAAAGCTAACAATACCTGTCCACATAGAAGGGGAAACAAAACTTGGTCAGAGTCTGTAGAACTTCCTGTAGAGAGAGAGAGAAAAAAAAAAAAAGAGATAATTTATACATCTATAGGGACCAATAAATCTAATATTAACCACATCACACAATTTCACAACTTTGCCCTGAAGAAATAAGAGACAGATGAAGAAATATGGGCTTTATCAATTACATGGAAGTAGTACCAGGCAGTCAATCATGTGAAATAATAAACATGATCAAACTTCATTAAAAATGAAAAATTAATCAAGATTCACACATGGGCAGGCAGCAGGAGCCATCCAGCAATTCTCCAAAGAGGAGGAGGAGGTTGGGTTGTTGAGTGTTAACACCTCTCTGGGGACAGTCCCTACCCTGGCCATATGGATTGCAGTGAATAACACCAAACCACATGGGCCTGGCCTGGCAGGACCACTTCTGCTGGCACAGCTTCTGCCTGTTACCTAGGAACAGAGGTCTGGGGGATTAGAGAATACTTCCTAACATCAGCAAGATAAATAACAAAAGATGAAGCCAATAGGTCTCATAGCAGGAATGTTTAATGTTGCCTACTGCTATTAGAAAGGAAATCTCAGAGTTAAAAGACTGATTAAAATAATGTGTATTAAAATTGATGCAGATTGTTTAACCTACAAACCGTTTTCTAAAAGTTGCAAAACAGCACCACAAACAGAAAAGCATTTAAGCATGAGAGCAAAGAAAAGGATGAATATAGTAAAGTGAAAACACGATCAGCAGATAAATTAATAATTTTCAACTTTACAACATTAAACAAATACAGTCACTAAAGAGGCAAAACCAGAAACATGTTTGTCCCAAAACAGTTGTGTTCATGGACAAAAGCAAACCATTACCTCTTCAAAATTTGAATTCTGTAACCCACAAGACACCATAAAGGTCTCTCTCAGTTTGCAGATCTTTCCCACAGCCAATTCATTGCTCATTCTCCTTCACACTTCAATATTTCAAGTCCTGAAGTGTAAATTCTATTTCTGCTTTCAGAACCCCGAACAAACAACAAACCCTCTGATAAAATCAACACTTTTCTGACCAATAGCAATAAATTATCATCAATAACTAAATAGATGCTTCTCGCTTCATTTATTTCTAAGCCAAATGCCATCATTCCCAAATAAACTCCATCAATCTAATAACCTCTCCAGTGAAGCACAAAACATATTGACTCCCTTGCAGGAACATGTTCCTCCTGCATAATTCAAACAAGCACAGCCCATCCCGAGCCGTGGTTTCAGGCTCAACTGCTCACACTCCTCTTTGGAGGTTTCTTGACAACTAAAACGTGGCAAGTTCTGAGGATTTCAGGCAAAAACAGATATGGAAACTTTGACTTCTTGACAGTTTATTGATAGATTATTTAACAACCTCCTGTTTTTAAAGAACAAGAAAGGATCTATTGAAGAATGCCATGTAGAGCTAAGACGTCTCCTCCTTTGAATTGCAGCAGGAAACTTGGAAAGGAGCTATGTAGATGGCAGAGTAAACTCGGCAGAAATCTCTATTTTGATACAAAATAATGCCTAGATAGTAAAGGTCTCATTAATATGATCAGGTTCCCCCTGGTGCAGAATCTCACTGACTTTCACAAGCTCAAAAACTCCAATTGCTCAGGCACAAAAACTGCATCTGGACAGACTTTAACTATTACACAGTGGTCCTTTGCCACAACTGAAATATTTCAGTGCAAAATGCCAACAAACAAACAAACTCCACAAAAGAATACTAAAATTGTGAAATTATAATACCAGGAGAACAAAGTGCCTGTATCCTTATTGGCCTTATCAATACACATTGTCCTCAAAGTAATGACTTTATCTATTTTTTCAGAAACAAAATCATATAGATGATTCTGAAACAGTGTTAGAAGACAAAGCCATCAGTCACCTCAAAATGGCAGAATATATTCTCTCAATTATTCTGACGACTTGAATAATTCCTGTAACTGCAAGTAAAACCATTCACATAATAAAACATTCATCATCTCATCAGCATCGTGTCACTGGAGAAATGCATTGCTCAGAACTTACTCTGCACTTGTTCCTTGATATTTACAGCTTCCTAAACACAGCAAAGGAAATGTTCACCTAAACAGGCCATATATCGGCTCTGAACTGCTCCAAATTGCCTTCTCTTTTAAAGGAAGATTTTACAGTGAATTATTATTTGGCTTTTGCAATGTCATTGGACATAATTTGCCACTCATTATACACCAATTCTTATCTGGCTCAATTCACAATCAGAGAAACTGAGACTAGCACAGGTTAACTGCAGACTTATTTTTCAATGGTAACTAATAAAAGAATATAAATACCATATGTAGAATTAGTTTTTAATTAGTAAAACTGCTGATCTTTTGCATGTAAATAAAATAGTTACTGGAGAACTATCCCATTTTTGCTAAAGTTGCAAACTCGTTACTCTAAATATAATGCTGGTTTTTTTAAAATTCTTTAAATACTCCTCAGTTTGAAAGATAAGCAATACCTACATCATTCATATACAATGTCTTGCCCAACCTCTATAGGTAGGTTATTACTTATGACCTAGAAAATTCTTAATTTCTTTATGATTTCAGACAAAACAAAACAAAACCTAGAATCGCTCCATGTCAACATCTTATTATCTTTGTTTTTTACCCAACATGAAGCACAGAGGAAGTATCAATAGTCTGTTTTCTTGTTTTAGTCCCTTATGGCTATTTTCCTAAAGAAAAACCTGCACAAATGCCTGCAAAGCAAAAGCCCCTAAAAAGAAGAGCAGAACCCCCGCAGCAATCCAGGACAGGCAGCTGATCAACGCAAATTACCCGGGAGCTGCCGCCGGGGTCTCCAGGGGACCGCACGCCACTTTTCTGGATCAAGCCCCAAGTTTATATTTTCACCAATCTTTTTACATGCAGTTTGATTTTTAACATTTTAATGAGCAAAAAGTGCATCTCCAGCAGCCAGTCACCAGAGCTAAAGTGCAGGGCACGAACCGTGTCCCGGGGGAGCCGGCGCAGCCGCGGCACCGGGGGCTGCAGCACAGGCACCACCTGGCTCCCCGTCCCAAGGTCCCAACTCCTTTCATAATCAAAACACTGCTGACATTATCAACCCCACATGGGTTTTCTAAAATCCTTCCCAATCAATAAAGCCGGTACATAACTTATCGGAGACAACACAGAGCTCATTGATTAAGTTTGGTTTCAGTAGCAAAGTTTTCAAAATAAATGAGGCAGGAGCACTGCGCTGAGCCCTTTTGTGTCACAGCCACCTCTGGAGGTGAGGCAGCTCTGCGAGGCCTCCCTCCACACGCAGGCCAGACTTGGAAAGCCAGCCTGGGAAATACACACAATGCCGGGCTCGTGTCCCAACCCATCTCTCTGTTGCAACCAAACAGTAAAGAAAGCTCAACAATGCTGAAAAAATGTGCACATTCACTTGTGAATTTAATATGCAAGCTGTAGCTGAAGTCTTTTTTATTTTTAAACCCTTCACCGTATGCTCCCACTTCCAAATCAGCAGAACAACTTCAGATTCTCTTAAATACAGTGGGTTGCTTCACTTCTGCTCAAATGAACATCACTAACAAATATCCCTGCAGCTGCAATCAAATAAAACTGCACTGATAAATGATGGGCAAATGGCTGGGCTAGAGAAGGGTCTGCTGCAAAGTATCTGCTCCTAGAAAGATGCATGAAACACCAGAGATGTCAAAAGGGGAACAAGAAGTGTAGGGAGAAGTTGGACAGAAAAGAAATTAAAATACTGGGAGATCTGTGAAAAATACTGACTGATTAAGGTATGATACTTACACAGGAATGGGAGTCAGAGCAGGGAAACAACACAGCACACAAACCAACAGGTTTGGAATTGTAATGGAAAACCTGAGGAAAATCTAGATGAAATTGGAAGGATCACTCAGAGTAGAGACTGGAGCTTTAGCTGTGATCCTGGATGGAAGGGGGAAAGGAAAGAACCCAAAACCCCTACAAGTATATGCTACAAGGGAATGGAGCTTGGCCAGTGAGAGGAGTTTGCCATGGAGAAGAGATGACTCTGACATGAAAAAGGTTTTGAGAAAAGTGGTACGACACAGATTCTTTTAAAAAAATCATTCCGTGTTTAAAATATTTATGCCAAATTTCATATTGCATTGATTTTGCAATAAAATCTTTTTACGCCTTATATCAGTACTGAGCATTACTGAATTTTGTAATGTACTAAATATTTTAAGAAATTATTTTCATCAGTTCTTTAAAAGAATGTTCTACGCCCAAAAAGATCTGGACATAATTTGCTTAAGAAAATGACTTTAAATTGCCTGAATTTAGTTTTATCTCTACTTCTCTAACTCTACTGGTATTCCAATACAACTTTATAGCACTGGATTATCCATTTGTTCTGTGTTCCAGAAATCCATCAGCTCTTTCTGAGCAATTCTAAAGTTTGAATTAGGGGAGGGTTTTTCTCCCAAAGTCGCCTGTCCCTGTCTGGGGGTCAGCAGGGGAACAGGGCCATACAAAATAACATCATTTCATTGAAGGCAACTGATTGTTCTCAGGAAAACGCTGTTTTAAAAAAACCAACCAAACAAACAAAAAAACCCCAACACGCATATCCACAATCCTGGAAACAGGAAGAGCAGGAGATAAATAACATTTCCTAAGCATATTGAGGCCTGCTAGCATTTAAATATTTTAAATGTACAAAATATGTGCACAGATGGGCAACTTTTCTCCTTGCATTACTAAAAACATATTTCAAGATAAAGCTCAAAATCCCTGAATTTTTTAAACCTAATTGTGACTCTGTTTCTTAGAATTCACACCCCAAGGCCAAAGCTTTCCTGCCACCAGTCCTTCAAATCTGATTTGGACATTACACGGGAGGAGGCTCCAAGCCTCCCTGAGGTCTCACTCCTTTTACAACACACGCAAAAGCAGCAGATAATGGGCCTGTGCTGAATTCCGGGCTCTGCTCTGCTCCTCCTGGGACACAGGCCTAGCAGATGTGATAAAAACTGTGTCAGAGAAGTAGCTCTAGTTTTTGCCTTAATGACAACTTCAACCTCTCAACTCATAGAACAAAAGAACAGGAACGACTATTACTTTTCTCCAGTAGAAAAAAATCTGAAAGTAAAACTGAACTAAATATTTAAGCAGTTTTTCAAAGAGATCTCCTCAACAAATGTCTTTAAAATCCCTTCAGTAAAAGCAGAGATTTAGTTTAATTCTAAGAGAAATAGATTTTAGCTAAAAAAAAAAAAAAATCTACAGCTACTATTGTACTGTTGAATAATTGTTCCAGTCTTAAATCACAAAGAATTGAAAAATTATACTAACAGGCATAAAAAAACCCCAGGTCCAATTATGTGCATAAACAGTGATCAATTGGTAAAGGTAAGAAGTGTCAATAGCAGAGAGCTGGAACACTGATTCAATTAAATGTATTTTAAACATTTAATGACTAAAACCAAGGAGTATTTTCACTTGCAGATTTAGCAGAAATGAGGTGAGAACTATTAGCTGTGAAAAGATAATCACATCCTGCTCAGCCCCTAAGTCAGTCGCACAGGTACACTGCACCAAAACCAAAGCTTTAAATCTATCCTTCAGTTAGCATTTGTTAAATATTGTTAAATATAATTCTGGCTTAAGATGAGTGGCCCTTTCAGCCGTGTCTCCATCGCTCTATTCAGCTCCGAGCACATACCCACTTAATCAGCAATCATTGTTCTCTGAGGCAGGACTTTGTTGTCAAGACAAGCACTGAAACCTTTAAAATATTTCAGAACTGGCATAAGAAAAAAGTGATCTTTGTCAAACAAGGACAAATTTATGCAAATCTTTTATAAACATTCACAAACATTTATTTAGCTTTTGAAATGTTGGCCTCATTTGAGAGCATGAAAATGAGGGGGAAGTAGGAAGATGCAAAGGACAGCTTAGAGGCTGGCACACTACATAAATATTCAGAAGGAAGATTATAGGATTCATGTTAGGCTGTCTTAGGTTTCTCCAAAGTCCACATAGAATACCGAAGAACAAAACTAACGAGAAGTAGAGCAGATGTTAGACAATGCACCAGCCCTCTTTTCCACACTCACTTGGCTATACTTCGATGCTTTCATTTTTTCTTTCAATATGGTCAGGTCATTCAAGGATTCTCCTATAGACTCGGTATTGTGGCTACAGCGCTATAAGCTGGACCTCTGTCAGCTTTCCAAAAGTTCCTGATGAAAAGGCATTATGCAAATTGTACCTCTCTTACTCTCTTTTCAGGAAAAAAAGCCTCCAGTATGCAGTCATCAGAGTATTGGAAGTCCCAGCCTTCATTTCTGTATGGTTGTGTTTGCCTTAGGGCCATGCTGCTTGTTTTGACAGTGGATCCCCCCAGATAGTTGGGATTAGTCGAGCTTGTTTAGATAAACTTGAAATCAAGGCCTTCTCTAGGTAGACAGCTAGATGTAGCTACTGAGTTTCCAGCTGCCTTCTGCTTTCATCCCAAAACAACTGCAGATTCACAGCAGAGATCACAGCCACAGGCTATGTCACATACATAAGCACGAAATTAAAGGCTGCTAAAAGAAGCCTTTGTAAGTCTTAGTGCTAAAATAAGGAATCTGTACTGCATAGTTTAAACAAATTATTGAAGAAGCACCAATAAAGGTCTGCAGTGGAGTTAACAAGATGTGCACAGAAGAAATGCTCTGTTTACATAACTGGGCAGGATCAGGCTTTGCTGATCACCACTGCCCATCCACTGTGCAGCCTCCCCAAAACGCAGGCAAGGAAATGCTCGGAAGCACTGGCTGCTACAGCACCCAAAAAAGAGCTCTGCTCCCCAAATACAAACTTTATCATCACAGGAGACTATTGTGACAGCACTGCTCCAATTAGATCTTCAGCCATATACACAACCAGATTTGATCTTTGATATAGTCAGATAATGCAAACCACAGGAATTCATTCTCTCCAATATAGTATGTTAGAAGGGCCAGAGCTCCAAAGCCAACTTAAAACCTAAAATCAAATCCTGCTCATATGACTACATTATACCTTATAAATCTGTAGTTCAGTCCCAACAGGAGATTCATTTTTCATAAGGTAGGAAAAAAATAACCCAAACAGTTTTGACTTTTTTAAAGATTGTAATCTCTTCTATATCTGGGTGCAAATTTTCATATACACTTCTACAACATCCAGGCATAACAGATGGGAAACTGAATTAAAGGAAAAANAAAAAAAAAAGATAAAGAAAGAAACAAACAACTTAGTTCAACAAATAGTAAATATCATTAAAAATCAATTCCCATCTCTTGGTCAAGAAAAAGGATGTGCAGAAACTTGCAGTGTTGGAACACCAGAAATCCAAGAGCAGAATTTTGTGTTTAAGAGGACAAGGTAAGGATTGGTCACCCCCCCTCTGGAATCACATTTCTGCCATTCCCATATTACAGAAATTCTACCATCTCTCACTGCAATACTAAGTAATTTCACTGAAAATGTCTTTTATGAAAACTCAAAGCATTAAAACCTGTGAGAGATTAACATTAGACTTCAATTTCTTCCTGCACTGGTTACCAAAGAGACTCCTGAATTCCCTTTATTTCATACCATAAATCCCCATCAGTGAGACCCTCAGCAGAAATAAGCAAGGGACTGGGAACCCAAACCAACAACTGAGCAAACACCTAATTCCTGACAAGTACTGAGGAAACCAGCCCCACCAGTGCCAGTGGACTTGGGAGAAAACAACACTTGGAGAGTTGTTACCTGAAATGCAATCTGACTGCTGAGGACACAGCTGTCACAGTATTATCAAACCCCTGCATTCACCTTCTCACAGGTGTGAGACACACAGACTGCTGTGCACACGATGCTCCTCTCTGCCACAAACAAGTTATTTAACACCTCCCTCACCCAGGTGATATCTGTCTGTTGCAGGGAGGAAGTGGAACAAAACTAAACAACCATCCCAAAGGGGGCAACAGCTGAGCAACTTTGAACCCTCCCAAGGCCCTGCTTCTCAGGCTCCTGTTCCCACCGCACCGGTTTGAGAATTCCCTCAAGAACAAAGATCAAAATGATGAGTATGAGGAGGACACTCCTGCCCACAGGGCAAGAAGAACTTTTCTAACATATTTTGCAGAGATGAGATGGAGTCAGTGATCACCTCAGACAACTGAAGGTTGTATGAGGATAAAGCTTTTCAAATTAATCAGCATTTCCACAACTTCCAGATTTTTATGTGAGAGAATTGTGGTCAAAACCTGAGAGCTATAAAAACATTCATTAGCCCTGGAAAGTGTTTTTTACTTGAAGAAAGGAGAGCTGATATGACCAAAGATGAACAAACTCAGAATATGAAGTTTTCCAAGAGCAAAGAACCTTGGACTTCCCTGGTTTAACAAGGGTCATGTCCAGCTTGTCCCTGTAACATGCCACCAGCCCCATGCTGCTGTCCAGACACACATGAAGGTCTGAGTGTGTGAGTACCAATGAGTGTCACCTGTCAATCGCCAACAAATCCTCCCTGGCAGGGGACAGCACTTCCAATTCCTGTCCATGCAACCACCACCAGTCAGAGCAAGGAAGAGCTTTACGTGCAGGGAGATGAGCTGGCTGTACTTTAACGTGCCCAAACCCCCGCTGGCAGGACCCTCAATGTTGTTTCATATTCTTCTTCAACAAAACAAAGAGCCTTTCTACATATTAGAATTTTATTACATTACATATAAGTCCCTAAACAATAATTTTGAAATAGTTTATGAATCGATCATAGCACCAGTATAAAACTGAATGGTTCAGGAGCCTGCTACAAGACAACTTCCAAAACTTTTGCTACTGACTGGCTCAGCAAACCCAAGTAGAATAATACTGCTGAAGCATCCCCCATTTCAAAGAAACCCAGCTTTACCTGCAGTGAATATTTTATACCTGTATCAATAAATTTAAACAAAAGTGATAATGATTACTCACTCTAGGCCTGATCCCACAACCTTTACTCACACAAGCAGTCCCACAGGATTTTAATATCACCACCTCAACGAAAAAGGGTTTGCAGGAAAGGTTTTAAATTATTCATATATTCACAGATTTTTAAGACCAGAAGGGACCATTATGATCATCTAGTCTGACCTCTTGTATAACAAAGGCCATATGATTGTAGCCAGTAATATTTGCACTCGCTGAATCATCTGTAGTAAAATCAAATTGCGTTTAGCAAACTTCCAATATCAGTTCAAATTTTTCATGAAAGGGAACTGAGATGGTTTAGAGAGTGGCTTGGACACGCTTCCTCACAGTTGAACCCAATTATTCCTCTATTTCTATTCAGAATTCTTCTGACTTCCAGACACTAAGGCTTTTGGCATGGTTTTCACAGACAGATCCCTGAGTCCAGCACTACCTCAGGTACTCTCAAAAATCAAGCAACCTCCTGAGCTCCTTCAAAACATTAATTGCCAGTTAATTACTATTTGCTTTCTGCACTTTTACCACTCCTGCCCTGCACTGTGACTTCTGAGACACAGATATCATAAGTGAAAAGACATTCAGTTAATACTATCAATGATGCACAAACAGGAAACCCAGCATTTCCACCTCAGCTCTTTCCCAGATAGGATCATGTGTAGCAACTACTTCTACCACCAGCTTAAAGACAAAAACCACTTTTCTGCATTTTCTAAATGGCTAACTGCTCTGCCTTTCCCACTCAACTTCTTCATCTGCTCCCGAAAGGACAGCTCTGATTTTAAATTACTCTTAAGACAGGTTTTATGATACTGTGTATGCAACCTGTACGGTAAAAAGTTTATACTCAGAACATTATGTGCAATTCAGAAATATCCAATTGGATTATAATCATCCCTGTTTAAGCAAGTCAGTCCCCTCAGTGCACACAGACTTTCCAAGACAGGGGGTTTATGCTCCATTAGTGGCCAGCGCTGTGTAACGACTCTCCAATCACACAACTCTCAATGACACAAAGAAAGTGCTTTTTATTTTTCCCTGTGTGCAGTGTTTGCACAATGCTCATAGACTCTGTACAAGAAAGACCATTAGTTTCTATATAAAGACTGCCATAAAAGTTTTATAGTTTATCTATAAATGTATAAAGATTGTTGGTTTCGTTATAAACTCTGTTTCAATGCCAGTGGAAAGAAAAATTACCAGCAGAACAGAAGTAGCAATCTGCATAAGTACCAGCTTGCAAGCACACATACCTCAGTCATTCCTGGAGTAATTAACTGAACATACAATAGTTCATCAAATTACAGACAAGCCATCATACCACTGAGCAGCTCACAAACAGCAACCATCACAACAGCATTTTTCCTTTCCTTTTCAGATGAGCTATAAAAACAGTCAGGAACCAAATGATGCACTACTTGAAAGAAAAAAATATTTTAAAATGTACTGCGTTTCCCAAGGTTGTGTAATTCCTCCTACACCTTCCACTGATTGTTTTACTACTTCCTATTTCTATATATTTATACAACAACTATTCGCTGTACTGCTTCTGACAGAAGTTTGTATCTTTGCTGCAAACTTCCTTGTCTTTAAATTAACCCAGGAGAGCTGTTAATCTTGGGATTAATCTTCAAAACAGTGGATAGCCAAAATTCATGTGGTGTCCTGCCATGGACGGTGTTTACAATTTCCCAACAGCACAGGGTTCCACCTTCAAAACATTAACCTCCTTACTAACTTTTTATTAGGAACCCAAACCAGAAAATACAGCAATACAGAAGAATTTTTCTGGTTTTTGAAAGGATACTTCTATCTACAGTGACTGCATTTTATGAAGAAAACCTAGGAGTTCTCATCTGGTTTAAATTCTGAGGTCATGTTAAAAATCCAGCACTGGAAAACTGTTGCTTATAATACCAAAAATTACTGATTTCATGCTAGGTAAAACCACAAACACATACATATACATTTTGTTCTTAAAAGATATTATAAAACAGCCCAACAAGTTAAAACAGTCTCATATTTTAAAATGTATCTCAAGACCACTCCAGCGCCCCTCCTGCCATTCAAAAAAGCCCCATTTTACCCATTTCAAGAGGCCTGGAGCAATCATTAGCATTTTCTCCCCTTGGTAAGGCTCCTCAGTTACCTTGTCTATGACATTTTCTATAAAATATTCCCTTATACAGTTATTTAACAGATTTAAACCGTAGATGTCATTGTGGTCTGAACATGTCAAAGACAACTTGAGGGAAAAAAATCAGGACATGCAGAATTCACTTTGTCAGTAATTACAATCAAAATTCCTGCAATGTGGCTGGCCTGCTCATTACTTCCTGACTTTGTATCAAACCCCTTATTTACATTTCAGATTACATTTTTCATGAAACAGTAAGATCTATCAGAGCTGAGAGGACTGAAATAATGAGGGAGAAATATTTTAATAAAACGTGTTGGGTCTGC
Organism: Phainopepla nitens; assembly: GCA_013400175.1. NCBI lineage: Eukaryota > Metazoa > Chordata > Aves > Passeriformes > Bombycillidae > Phainopepla > Phainopepla nitens. The sequence goes on along the minus strand of VXBQ01009989.1, from coordinate 391,582 downwards.
ATTACTTCCGTGTCAGAAAGAAAGGTTTCTTCTGTAGCCATGGATCATTTATTCTGTCTCTAAATGAGAAGCAAAAGATGAAACTGATGAACTTTTACTGCCCATTTGTCTTTAGCAGACAATTAAGACAGAAGATCAAAATGGATTATCATACCACGCAGACAACTGGCCCAACAGTAATACATCTCCGGGACCACAGATTTGTAACTCTCTTTTATCCCTCCCCTTTCTTCTTACTCCTTTTTCCTCTCTAAAGGCAATGCTGGCTTTGTGGCTCAAGGGGAGCCAAAAGGCTGGTCATCATTATTCAGTCACAGATGTCAATCTAACCTCCCTTTTTTCTCAGTTTCTAAAGCAGTGAGGCACAATAATTTGTGACAGATTCTTTTACTGTAAGGTACAAAGAACACACAGAATAAAACATCTAGCAGCAGCGAGGGTCTCTGATCAGATGTGCTGGTACATGGGAAATACAGTGTATGTAAAAACAAGCACTGAGAGTTTAGATGAATAAAAAAAAAAACTTGAGGTGTTTTTCCTTTTTTTTTTCTTACTAATAAGTGCTTTACCTTGTGTTGATTTAACTCAAATATTCCTTCTGGATTAAATCATAAATGTTTGATTGCTAGAAACAATTTTTGCCTGCACTAACATGCAGATCATCTCTCTCCTTTGCATACAGAATACACACAGAAAAATCAAGGGGTTTTCACCATGGATCTTCATCTGCAGTGACTTGGCATTTCCACATTTTTTTTTTCTTCCAAAGAATAATAAACCAGAAGTTTTAAGAAATAAACCTAACTTGACTGATTTCCAACTTATGTATTTTCAGAGCTCTAAATCAATAAGGACAAACACGGATGTAGCTGTTCCTCTCTGGCTTACCTGAATGTTCACAAGTAAGTGATTTTTCAAATCTAAATCTGTCAGCTCTGGTTCTCCTCTTTAACAACATCCAGCTACCAGGATCAGAAAATATTCCTTCTGTGCATCAACAGGAGATCTCTGAAATCTACTCAAATCTTAGAAGTTCAGCCTCGTTTCTTTTCCTTTCCCTGCAAGTTCGCATGTGCAAAATATCTGACAAGGTAAAACCCCACCCCAAAACCACACAAACACAGCTCTGTGTTTCCAGGGGGTCTGACATCAGCGATTGGAAATTCTGACTAGAACTGGGTGAACATCTTACAAATTTTTATGAGCCTGTGGCTCCTCTGAGTTTCATTCAGTCTCGCATATTCATAGCAACATAGAACAAGTCTAACCATTGCCAGCAGAAGAAAGGGGATTGTTAGGAATTTTATAAAGTCAATTGTATCACAAGTGTCCTGTAACACCTTGGTCCTGGACACAATTGACTGTCCCAGCTCTGAAGGACCATTCATTCACTCATGATTAACCCAAGACACAACACTGCCCAAAAGTAGTCAGTCCTCACTGAAATCCAAACCCAGAGAGCTGTTTATTAACAACTTACACACCTACAGTGGCAATAAGGATGCAGTCCTCCAAAAGGTTTAGTTCCATGCTATACTCCATGTGTACAGCAAGTACTAACAATGAACTACAGTGAAAAGCAGTCAGGTAGTTCAATAGGTGCTTTGAAAAAAATACTGTGACTACAAAACCACCCAGAAGGCCTGGTCAAGGTCCCACTGCACACAGTGATTACAGCCAAATATGAAACCATTCCTCTTGGCCCTGGTGAGCTGTCACAGCTAACAAATTGTAAAATGCTTTAGTCTAAATGCCACAAAATTTCATGTTGTGTGAAAACGTAATTAGAGGGAAAGGATCTGAGCTAAAATAGCTGCGCTGACCACAACCTGACATCACCCAATATCAGAGACTCATTGAGGCCAAATTTCTTGTTCTGTTAAACAGCTCCACCATGCCACAGCTTCAGCATTTCCCAGGACTGGAGGTGCAGGAGCTCAGCCCACAGCAGCACCAGCCCAGGCTGAGCCTGGCACGAGCCCTGGAGCCCAGGGCTCCCCCTGACACTGGGAACAATCCCCACCCCAGCTCTGGCCAGGGCCACTCCCGAGGGCACCGCAAGGATAAGGCAACCTGGAGGTGTTAATTCCTGAGTCATCCTGTGAAAAATTCCTAATTCAATCTGTGTTTAAACTGAATGATAAATCTCTGTGTGTTCTACCCACATATTTGGGCTTTTATACCATCTTTTTGAAGCAGACTAGAAACTGCAGGATCAGGCAAGAATTTAAAAAATGTGCTGTAGTGCCAGGTGCCCAGTTAAACACAGCTATAAACCTCAGACAATGCAGAGAGCTCTGCCAAATGAACTGCGGCTCAGGCACCTAAAGGCAAAAAGTGAAATTTATTAATCAATTTTCCTTCTCGCTCTCATGTTCGCTTGTAAAAATGAGATTGTAAACCAACCTTACGAGATCCAAATTCTTCCGTTTTCTGCTTTAAATGTAAAAATGTTTTTATCCTTCTGCTTCTAATTACAGCTTCTTTTTCTTTCTAAGAATGCATTTATCTCTTTCAGTAAAAAGAGCAGCAATAATATGTTGAACAACCCTGAAATAAATTTTGTCATGTAAAAAATTAATTACGCATTCCAAACCTGGTCACTGTAGCCCTCTGGGAATTGCCTCCGCACCTCAGGATCTGTAAATAATTGACAGATAATATTAATTGGCTTTGGATTAGTGAGCAAGCAGAGAATCACACATTAATATTTGATCAGAAGATGATAGCAACCCTGGCAGGGGATCCAAGGAGGGCAGCTGAGGCTGCTGTGCTGATAAGAGCAGGGAAGGACTTTTCAAGGCTCTCCCTTTACCCTCCTCCAGATAGAAAAAAACTGTACATAAAACACACACAAAACACAAGAAACCAAAAATGTCTGTATGTACATACACACACACACGCACATATATATAAAAATTACTTTTTAAGAGAAGCCCTGGTGCTAGACTGGACTTTAGGCTGGTACTTGGGCAATTTCTTTCCAGCTGTAATTTGCCATCTGGGCTTGTCACCAGGAAATGGTTACCCAATGTACCTCATTTTGGTTAAAATCAGACAACCAGTTTTGCCAGCTCCGAGCTTTATCTCCCATAGACAGTTTTCAGTGATACCAGTTTACAAATCCCTCAAAATTACGTTACACTTATGTTAAGGCAAGCTCCCTAAAAACCCAAAAATATTTATCCAGAATTTGAAAGAGGCAATTAACACAGCTCTGGAACCTCTCTCATCAGGAAAACAAGTGTGAAATACTTCAGAGTAGCAAGCATTCAAGAGTGATGCAACATCCTTACTCCTTCGGCTGTCAGAATAAATAATATGGTAGTATTCCCTGAGAAGTTATCTTAAATTTAATTAGAGATGTTCACAAAACAACAGAATATCATGATTGAAATTATTTATACGACAACCTATTTAAAACAGATCTCTTCAAAGCCATCCATTTTTCAAAGGAATACATCGGAGAAGGCCACATTCCATTCTACAAAGCTAATTTTTTAATTACAAACACCAAGCCATATAACAATCAGGCGAGAGTCGAAAATCAAGTGCAAGGCACGAACAAAGGAACAGTATGGTGGCAGCACTGCCCTTGGTGCCAGGCTGGGCCTGGTGCTGCAGGAGGCCAGGAGGGAGGGCTGCCACGGGCACCTGCCCTGCTGTCCCAGAGCAGCGCTCGCCCAGGGACGAGTCCGGCCACGGTGACTCCGCTGCCAGCGGCCGCAAACTCCTTCTGAAGGTCTGCTCCCTCCACATGAGAAATCCAACAGCCTGGGCCTTCATGAACCTTCCAGCTTTACATCCTCCAGACAATCAGATGCTCGGTCTTAACATTTCACCGTGACACATTTACAATATATCAAACTGTACATACACAGATCAGCAAACCCGTCTGCATTACCACAGCAAATCAGAAACAGAGAGCAAGGGATCTCCTTTAATGCCTTACTTTGAAAATTCTTCAGTCTACGCCCAGCTAAGTGAGCAAAGTGTCCAAACACACAAAAAGATGTGACCAACTGTGCTGGCATGGGCCTCCTCTGCACCCAGTCAGTAATTAACAGGACAATATGGCTTCACACTTCACAGCAAGTACAGCACAGTGGTAAAATGAAACTATGCCACACCTATTAACATACATATTTTTAACTATTTTTTAAATTAAATATCGGAGGGCAAGATTTCAGAATTTCACAGGAAAAAAAAACCCAAATCAATTTAAGAAATAAATTGGTATTGCTGCAGACATCTGTAATGGTGTCTGAACATGATACCGACATTCCTCCTGCCTGTTCTATTGATCCATTGCTCTCAAACTTAATATAAATATATATACACATACTGCCACACACAACATTTCATCATTTACCATTTTTGGGGAAATGAGGAACTCAATTTTGACATAAATCCAAAGTGTGTTTGCTCTAAACACATTCGTCCATAGATGGCAAACCACATTCTCATTCTTGAAAAATCCAACAAAACAGATTAGTCATACAAAGTAATTGTGTGTGTGTGTAAACACGTATTTTTCCTATTTTCTTAGCATCTTGAAAGCCCTTCTGTGTTCCTGGAGCTCCCTGCCATGAAGGACAGCCAGACAAACCTACTGGAGAGTATTTCTGTGAAGCCTGAGAGCCCCATCTGAGCTGCTGCTCCCGAGCAGAGGCCTGTGCAGGGCTCTGTGAGACTCCAGGGTTCACAGCAGCTGGACTCCCCTGAGCAGACACATCCCTGTTCGTGCCTCTGTGGTGCCCTGCCCACGTGACACAGGGCCACAGCCTGTCCACAGGCCACTTGGCCACAGGTCATACATCTCACAGCAGCATCAGGCTGGCTAATCCAGACAAACTGGAACCCCACAGGTCTGCAAACCACTCTAAGGTATGCCTGGCAACCACAGGTCCTCGTGCTTTTACAAGTCTTTTCTATTTAAGATTGCATCAGCTCCATCACTTCACCTTTTAAATGACCTGGGAATATTTACTAAACTTCCAGTATCTTTATTTGGAAAACACTACATTAGTCACAGAAAAAAAGAAACTACTTCACATCTCATAGCTTTCATCAGTGCATCCATTCTTCACTAACCCAGAGTGCATTTGAAAGGTGTTTTCAGCTGTACTTACCTACACATGTATACACAATAGAAGTACATTTAAATTCTACACGGTCATGCCATGAAGTTGCAGGAAGCTGGACCACCCTCACCACACTGAGAGGACTGACATAACAACAGTGGCCCTCAAGACACCTGACTTAATGACATATAAATATCTCTAAACCAAACACTGCCATTGTATTACTCAGTACAGCCAGGCTCTCCTCTGAAGGGATAAGCACAAGTCACCCAAGAATCACGCCAGACATGGTATCCAAATTATTCTGAATGAGAGAAAACAGTCAAACAGATACAGGCCAAGCCAGCACCCAGGATTCAGCTTTAATCAGCACCACGAGTATCAGTGAAAACTGTTTCAGCACTCATGTGAAATACTTGGCAAACACATGAACAGAACTGACTGTCAACTGTGCCTGTAAAACTAAAGTAACTTGGGAACTTCAAACACTTTTACTCGCAGTAATTTGTTTTGCACAGCACATGCAAACAGTTAGATGCAGCTCCATTGTAGCTGCAGACAGTAAGAAAGCCCTTTGCAACTCAAAACATAGGGAACGCTGTTATTCCAGGTACTTAACAGGCTTTCGAGTGAAATGATGCAAAGTAAACACATGTAAAATACTTTTTTCAAGTTCAGGAGAGTGGAATCTATTCGCTGACATCAGAACAAGGGAAGAGCCAGGCTGAAATCCCAACCAACCTCTTGCCCAGCTACAGCAAAGCACTGAGCTGAAGCTTTGCAGTCACCTATGACTTAACAGAGCTCTGAAAGCTCAGCTGAGAGCAGGAGGAGACCTTGCAAACCAGGAACAAACACAGTGCAGGTTAACCCTCAAAAGGAAAAAGTCACAGGAATTATGGAGATGCTTCTCAAACTAAACTTGTCCCAAACCCCAAAACAAGAATTCAAATTCTGCTACATGCTCAACTTTTCTGTTGTTGGTAACCTAGTATCTCCTGTTTATCTTTCATTACAACTGGTTTTGTAGTTTCAGCTCACAAAGATGACAAGATCCACACAGTTTATGCCTAAAGCAAATGCTCACAAACTTCCCTGGAAAACAGCCACCCATGAATATAAATACATGCTGAAATACAGCACTGGAAACTCTAAGCTGCAAGTGTAAAGCAGAAAGAACACAAGCAATAACATTCCAAAATAAAGCTAAAATACACCATCCCATCTGCAATCTCCCCTTCTTGTAGGGGCACAAGCACAATGAAATACACATGTCACAAACTGAAAGTGCTGTTACCAAGAAAAAAGTCGATTTTATTCCTAATGCTTACAGTCAGGGTTAAAAAGCTTGTTAACCAATGGCACCTTGTATCAATTTTTTGAGATCCATGAGTGACTTCAGTGAAGCCAGAGTGGGCTCACTTACCCACCTGACACACATCACTGGAAGCTCTCTTCCCAGAGGATACAGCTCCATACAAAGCAGCTGCTGCCACAGAATCTCAGCTGGCCAAAGACCTGGAGCTGCAGCAGCCTGTGTTACTCACTAGGGACAGCCTGTCCCAGGGAGGAATGGCCTGGAAAACCCTGTATGAAATAGGTTCTGTGGCTATTTCTGCAGCAGTTTCCCTTACAGCTATTTAAAGACTGAATCCCTTCCCACAGGAACAACGTGGGGTTATTTTGGACAGGGGTGAGCAAAGCCAGCGCTCGTTCTCAGGGACAGCAGAGCAAGGCTTTTCTGCACAGTCACAGCACATTTACAGACTCACCAGAGGGTAACAGAGCACTGATTCCACACTGGTGAGTGCAGTTCTCATGGCTAACACATCCAGTTCTTCCCTCTGGAAGTGGAGATTCCACCTCACACAGCTGTGCACCTTACATAGAGCCCTGCATTAATTACTCAACCATATTCCAGCTATTATTGTCAGTATTTCATTAAATGAGTGAATGTTTCCAAGTTCTACAAGCTATCCCTGCCTCTCCGTACAGAATCTTGTTCAACAAGAAGCCAAGTACAGCAGAATATTGAAATTAGCTGTGAACTGTATAATCCCATTGTTCAATTTCATGGCATTTAAGACAGTACCTTCCCCTCCACACAAGTCTGGATGTTAATCCATGCTGGAACCTGATTTAATTTTCCAGATGACAGGATGGGAACATGCCACAATGGCATATTAGTGTAACTATGCTGCTCTTTTACTCACAACTTTTCTTACGTCATAAAGTGAGTTTTGCTTTTAAAAGGCAAATACTTAATTACTTCTACAAACAGCACAGCTCAGACTGGTCTGTATTTGAATTGTATGGAAATTAAAAGACCAGGGAAGTTTTCAAAAAATTATCAGAAAATACTTCCCAGAGTAAACCATGCAAACCCAATATAAACAAACTTTCTCCTTCTGATAAGAGTCAGCCAATTTAATCCATACTGGCTACAAATAATTAATTCCAATCTCAAACTGAAAAATATAGTGAAAATTACTTCATTTTTTCTCCCAACTAATTATTTACCTCATTCGCTTTTTTAAGGTCCTTATAGCTGCAATCCCTCTAAAATGAACTGGAATTCCATTCAGAGTAACTTTTAATTTCAACACCCACTACACATTCTCATCCTTATGCAGCACAACTAAAAAGCAATGCAAACTTCTTTCCAAACCTCTTGGTGTCCTGCACTCAGCACAGCCAAACACTCCTGCGTGCCCCTAACCTGCTGCAGCTCAGCCTGCAGACACCATCTCGGAGAGGGGGAAGCAGGGGAGGAGGGAAAAAGGCGGGGATGGGTGGAGAAAATGCGGGAAATAAAAAGCCTACACACACAAGAAGACAGACACAAAACCTCGGAACAAGTTCTGGCATAAAATGTATATGGAATAAACATTTCCATTTTTACTTAATATGCAGCTTTAAGCTTTCAATCTTCTCTTTTTAAAGTGCACTTTATTCTAAAAGTGTGCAAGTCAGAAAACAACCAAGATGCAAAAGAAAATTCCACAAGAAAGTCTTACCCCATCACACAAGCCCACTGCCAGCAGCACAGCGTGGGAGACTGGCAGCACCCCGAGGTGTCGCCGAGCACAGCGAGCACCCGCAGCGGGGTCCCCCTCAAACACACAACCCACGTGAGAGGAGTCTGCAACCAACCTCTTCACCTGATCACAGGGCAAATAAACACTCCAGGATCCAGGCTGCATCCCTGTGCCAGGCAGCTCCTGGAGGTTCTGTGCATCTCCAACAAGCACAGCTGAGAGAAGCAGCCAGGACTGCTGCACCAGCTGCTGGGCACGAGGCACGGACAGCAACGGCACAAGAAACAGATTCACAAGCTTGCCTCTCTCTCTTTAACAGAACATTTGGAAGTCTGCCCTGCAAGTGCCAAAAACCTCACTGGTAACATATAAATGCTTTTCAAAACAGTTTTATTTAGAAACATAATATAAGGTTTGTAACTCACACACTAAATGCTGTTCAGACTTCAGTAAAGTGATGCAAAAGCAGGAAAGACTGAGAGCAAAGGCAGTATAAAATATGCATAGGAAACAGGAAGGAAGGGAGAAAACCAGAACAGATTAAGCAAACCACTATTATTTCCATTATTGTTTTTATATTATTAACACATCAACAGCCAGAGGGGCAATGAGGAACAAAACTTTCCTCGGCAATGTTCAGCAACATCTTATATGTGTTTTTTAAAAAATCCTTCCAAAAAAAAGCCGGTTAAGCTACAGATTTCCTCACAGAAACTTGCTTTTTCCTTGCTTTTACTTAAGGCAATACACAGCTCTCCAGAATGAAGAAATGTAGAGAGGTAACAGAGCTAACAACACAAGAACTGGCACAGGTTGTCAGAGTTATGTCCGTACACCTGGGGTGCACAGCAGTTCTCTGCTCCCCTCACGCCAGGTTTCCAGCAGGAACAAGAACAGCAGCAGCTTTATAAGCCATTCAGAGTAAACGATAAATATGAAACTTTCACTGTTTCTAGCAGAAAAACCAACTTGCCCTCTAAAGGGGTCTTGGTTCACTTTACAATCCTGTTAAATAAACAGAAACCACACTCACTTCTTAGATAAGAAGACAGGAAAAACACTCATTGCCTTTTACAAACAGAAGGGGCTCCATTGGTTTTCTCATCAATTATTTGGTGTCATGTCAAGTTATGGAAGTGCCCAGCTTGCCACGTGCAGAGCATTTAGTCAGACCCTCTTATAAGGCAACATGTTCCACCTTAACTGCTATTATTTACTCCCTCAGACTCTCATACCAGGTTTAATCAAAACTTTACTAATTCTTTTAATGGAAGCTGGGAAACAGTTGTGATGCAAGCAGAATGTTCCAAATATGAAATACAATTGGGGAAATGTCTCTCCATTAAATCCGTAAGTTCTTTTGTTTCATCCACACCACGATATTGGTTTTACAAAACCCAGTTGTACAGTGGTGCAGATTAATGTCTATTGCTAACATTTTAAACTGCTGAGAGTAGGAAGACATTGGAAAGCATAAGATGTCTTCAGTGATCAGCACTCAGAATTATTTCTTTACAAAGAAGAGCAGGAAGCTTTCAGTCCGGATTAATTTTTAAACTACTGACAGAACTAAAGCTAGATCTATAAGAAGGGGATGCACAGGATAGAGCTAAAACTAAAATAACAGAGATCAAAACCAGAAGACAAAATAAGTACTTATTTCGAGTCCTGTCTGTTACATGTTTCTCCCATCTTCATTTGAAGCCTTCAGATCTTTTCTCTGCACTGGTTAATGACTTTGGTGATACCTCGAGCCCACATTAAAGCATGGTTGATGAATCTTTTGAGTTTGCTTTACTGTGCACTTAAGGGGATATTTCTCTTGATAACCATCTGTTCTTCAACCCACCCAGAAATGTAGTATTGCTGCAAGCCGAAGCCAAACTCCAGGAGTCCTGCAAACTGCAAATTTTGAATGGATTATATTTTTAATTCTTTTTTCCCTCTGTAATTTTAGTCAGCAAATTATACAGCAGCTAAAACTTGCAAAAAATATAATTAGGTAAAATCGTACTTCAATGGTCAAGAAACCCACAAAGCCTGGCTTACAAAATGAAATACGAAGTGTTTTGAAACATTTTACAGGCTGCCTGTAATAATTATACAAAAGAGTCTAAATGCAGAAGTTGAATGGGAACACCTACTTTAAGTAGGCTTTTTTGGGGTTTAATAATTTTTTTAATTTATTTGTGTTTGATCAGAGTATTTTTTCTCATAACCGTTTTTGCCACTCTATAAATTTAATAGAGATGTGTTTCAAGTGCTCAGGCCATGAATACTGAATTTGTTTCTCTCCTGCCTCTTTGTATTTATATTCCGAGACAGCAGAGTTGCCTGGTGACAATCTCCCCACTTCCACAGCAGCTGGCAAGCCCTCCTTGTCCTGGGAATATGAAAGAACCAGTTAACTAATATTTCAGGCTCTGATTTAAATGTGACAGTCTGGAAGTGCCAATACCACGCAGGGCAGGATTTACAAGCTAGGATTTTACTTAAAGTCTCAGAAGCAATAAAGTAAGAAAAATAAAAGTACCTTTATCACATCTAGCTAACATGCAGCAAAAATTAATCCTCATTAATTAATTAATCCAACTTAGTGCATCATCTAGACTTTAACAATACCAGACACAAGCAGTGATTGTCTAGATCTGTTCACTTAGATTTTCAGAATGCAAATTCTCAGGCTATGACCAAAGCAACCAGAGCTTTGACAGCTGTACAATAAACAGTCACCTCTTTAATATCTACAGGACATGTATCTCAGATGGCTTCTGAATGCCTGTCTGCTGGCCTGAGATTACTGCTTCTGCTGAAGGGCCAAGCACATGCACCCACAACAATTTCTCTAAGCTCACTTTGTACAGCAGCAAAAAATAAAAGTTATATTTGATAAAATTAGAGCTTACAGCCAACTTGAATTAATACCCAACAGTATTAATTAGCATACTAAGCACCTTCATTTAAAAAAGTCCTTATTCAATTAATTTTACAAGAAATTTATATGTAATGTTACATTTTCTACTTTCCTGTGTCAACCAAATAACTTTTAACTTGGTTGTTGCTCTCAAGAAAACCAGAATTAACATTTAAATGTCATATTGCTTTTTAGCAATAGCGTATTAAAAGGAACTTGTGTAAAACCACAATGTGGCCATGGCAATCAATCAACTGCATCACAAAACCTAAAGGAATTGCTAATGAAAACAAACAGTATTTTCCAACACACTGCTAGGCTTTTCACTACTAGAAAATACTTCTGAGTTTTATAAACATTTTCTAAGCTGCTTTATTTTTGTCATTTTTGGGTTTAGCTTTAATGATAGTTTTGCCATTTAGATTTGGTAATAACCTGTATTTTCTATGTCTTAGAGAACATTTTACAATTGTTTAACTTCTTTAAAATTTCTTTCCAAACTTCACCAACCACAGTAACTTCAGATAGACATATTGTCAGAGGAACACATAAAGCACTGCAGAAATTCATTCATTGTGATATGGACTGCCACATATCAGGTTTAATCTGAACTGACTGACAGAAGTGTTGTAGCCAACCATAAGTTCTTGAAGTGTTGTACTAAGAAAGGAAAAACAACAACCCTTCTCTTGAGCAACTGGATAATTGCCCAAACTACAGAGAGAAACCTTCTTTGTTACACATGCAACAGTGAATACTGATTTCTAAGCCTCAAGCTATGTAACTTTCTAATGTTTCAAACTCTGACCCCACTTTCATACTCTCAATATTGATAGTCTCCAACTGCTGCCAGCCTCCAAGTGCCCGTGTGTTACTGCAGCACCGCTCCCAGCCACTGCTCTGTCACCGACTGCACAGACACCCTGTGAGGGGAACCCCTGGCACAGCAACTGCACAGCTCACAGAGAACACAGCTGCACCATCAGCTGGGGCTTGATGGCTTCTGCTAGTGCATCTCTGCCCAGCTCAGGATGCTTTAGTGGTTCCTATGGCACTGAAACAAAACTAACTCTTCTATCGAAGACGAAACGCTGAAAACCCCATTTTGAGTCCATTGCTCCCTGCAGTGGAGATGTCACCACAAATGCTTCTGGGCATGTGCACTAAGATACAGCTTATCTTTCATACCATAAATCTGATTCATCCACGTCCTTATCAAAGGACAGCCAAACTTCACCAGCATTTCTGGGGAGCTGATCTCATGGTGGTGCTCTGGTTGTAGCTTTTCCACACTTAGCCACCCTTAGAGCTTTGCTCTCACTGCACTGACAACCCCAGAAACCTGAGCCATGAAAAAGAACTGACCAAGAGTTTCCATGGTCACCAATGCAATCCTGAGCTTTGAGGTGTGCAAGTTCATATATTAAAAGATGATACGTAAGAGAGAGCAATAATTATTTTATTGGACAACTCAGAACTTGGCCTCGTACCCTTCAGTACTCAGCCTCACCTTTTTGTTTCAGCTTGAGCCATGCAACACACCCATGTCAACTCACCACTCCTATTAGTGCTGTCCATGCTTTCAAAGTGGTAAAACAGTAAAAATCTGTAAGAACAGGTAAGCTGGAATCCAGCTAAAAGAACCCCCAAAAAACAGATTGGCCACAGTGAGCCTCACCTAAGGCTGCAGCATCACTGAGGTCCCACAAAAGCCTTCAACTAAAGCATTAAATGAGAGGAAAGTTTGTAAGAACAGGAAAAGCATCCAACATGCATCCCAGCAAAGCATTTCCGTGGAGTCAGGAATGTTGGTGACAGAAGTTGAACTTCTTGAACACCATTCACAACTTAATGGGGGTGAGGGGAAGGAGGTCCTAACATGGAAAAATACATCTCATGGAGCTAATGACCGTGAGATGAAAGAAAAACAAAATCACTGCATGTTCAGCTGCTCAGAATGACTTCTCTCTTTTGGAAGAAAGTTCATTAACTGCACAGCATCAGGCAGCACAACAGAGCCATGCATATATCCACACTTGCAGGACTGACCTAGTTCATGGCTGCAATGCTTCCAGTTACCATTAGCAAAGCTCACTACGCTGCATGCAATGCTGGAACAAAAAGAAGGTTTCTGTGAAAGTAAATTTAGCACATTTAAAGCAGTGCTGTCAGCTTGAAGAAAAATTTGGTTTAGATAAAGAGGAGTTAGCTGATATTCAGTGCAGCTAGACAGGAAATCTATCATCTTGCTAAAAATATTTAAAACATTTTTGCTACTGTAGGAAAGGCAAGGGTATCAAAAGGATTTGTAACCACAAAAAATGTTTTCAGACACTTGATACTTCCAAGCTGTATGAGAGCATACATCCAGCTATCAAAACACTCCTGAGAGAGCAGAGTAGTCCAGTTCTGAGCAGGAACATATCATAATCACGTCACAGCCCTGGAAATCAGGCACATGTATAGAAACCTAGCAGTTTCACTAATTTCCTTTCTCTTTCCCTTGCCCAGCTTTAAGAAACCACAAACTCCCAACTAAACTTTCAGCCTTTTTCAAAGCTCTGCAGATTCGTTTCAATCTGGTCACCCTTAGCAGCAGATTTGCTGAAAACAATCTTTCTCCTTCACTACCAATTCCACAGGTAATCTAAAACTGCAACTTGAATCCACTTGTACAAACTCTCTCCTCAGGCTGATGGCGCTGCTGAAGGGCAGCTGCCCATTGCCTCTGGGAGTGGGATGCTGGGGGAAACAGTTCTCACAAATCTGACAAACTAGAAAGAAGCTCAAGAGCTGGGGCAGCTCTTGTCACACACACCAGCACACCTTGAGCAGTACCTACTCTGTTCTCATTATCCCATTCCATCTCTAATTGGGTTTCTAAGCTCTCTGCTACCCAGCTGCTTTTTCCAGGTCTGAATTCATACCACTGTTGTACTCTCATCAGAAGAATTTCAAGCACCAACAGGTCATTTCTAGAAACTCTCATTTTGCTAAATTCTTACTTGCACTACATCCAAACACTCTTTTTTGAGAACAGAAATTAATGACATTTACCACGATTTACTCATTGAAAAATAAATATATATTACTAACTCTAGTACCACAACACCAATGCTCCATGCCATAATTGTTCCATAGAGGCTCCACAGCCTCTTCTTAAGTGACCAAACTATTGATGTTCTCTCCATCTTTCTATACAAGTATATATGTTTAATTTTTAAACATGAAAGATTAAATTAGAAGTTACCCACACAAACACAACTCCTTTTAAAAAGGCTCAAAACACTGTATTTACATCTGCAAGTACTCACGTTATTACTACAACCTTTCTAACAGAGCTTAGGTTTGCTTCAAACAAAACAGGGTTCTCAGCGATAGAGGCCCAAGAAAAAGCCCTGCATACAGTTAGTCTACAAAGAATTAACTGGATTAATTAGCAAGGGATTTGAGAAGCAGCTTGGAGCAAGAAAACCAAAACACTAAATTGTTTAAATACTTTGGCAATGGATCAAGGTTTCTAGGCAGCCCTATGTTCCATTCTCTCCTTTTTTTTTTTTGCTCGGTGTTTTAACACATTTAACCTGACGAGGTACTTTTTCATGAGATATGAATGACACTGTCAAAATACCAAAAAAGAAGATGTGAATTAAAAAATGCCACAAGCTGTTAGCAATTCTGCCAACATGCATGAGCCCAGGCAACATTAATTAAAAATCAATAGCTTAGGACATAAATAGCTCTTATCTCTGTTATAGTATATCTCTAACATAACTCTTTATTAAAGAAAAAAAAGGGGGAAAAAAAGCCAGTGTCTCTGCTATTATACTGACTGAATTGACCACAACAAAGCAAAAGGAATAAGGCAAAAACCCTGAGCAAAGAAACCCTTATGAGAAAGGGAGGACAGGCATATGAATGATTGGAATGCTTCAGCCTTGCACTATCATTAACACATAAGCGGCTGGAAACAGCCACGCTGCAAATACTTGGAGAGCAAGTTACCAGGAAGAACATTCCATGTTTCCAGTGCTAACATGATTCTGTACAAAATCCTTCTTGCCAAGGAAACAAAAATAACATGCACATCTTTCTGTTGGCTAGAAGTTAGTAATCTGTGCCTTCCTGAGTTTATTAATCAGTATTTTAATTCTGCATCTCAACTAAAGATTGTAAATTCTCTGATAATTATAAAGTAAAGATAAAAAAAAGCAGGAAATTGCACTCAATCTTGATTTCCTTTAGCAATACCATCTTCAAACTAAAGTTACATTAGCAGGCATCAAAGCTAAAAGACTTAAGATTAACTAGGAACTTAAATCAGGGCTTTCAACAGCTGTTTTCACAGTTGCAGAGAGCCAAACCTTTGGAAGACCCAAACCCATTTTCTAACACAGTATCACCTAAAGCCCACCAAGCTGGATGTGCAGTTTGGGTCCATCATAACTCCCATACAACCATGACAATTTAGATTTCTGAAGAGTTTCTACATAAAATTAACATGAAACAGAAGATGTAAAATCATACTGAAATGGAAAGCCTAAGCTTATTTTCCTTTCTGTCTAACAACTCCTCCTTTATTCAATGATTATTAATGAAGAGCATATCAAATGCTTCCATCAAGACACAGCAGTCTGTAATCAGTGATGAAGAATTCAAACAAATGGAAACATTTCCCAATGTCAACTGGATTTTGAGTCCTACCTTGCACCTGTACTTCAGCACACTCCTACTTCTTCCCATGCCCTTGTCATAATCCCAGCTCCCAAAAATTTATTGATTGAAGTGCAGCACAAGAAAATCAAAGGTTCTATTCATAAAGCACAGACACCAAGTGTCAGGCCAGGGAAAGAGAAGACCTCACTTTTCACAAGATCTTTTGCCCTAACTTTTCATTGAGCTACAGTCAGAAATTATGTATTGCATTCCGAACTGTCCAAATTCCATTCCAGCTATTGCCAATTCCAGTTAACCTTGTTTAAGGTGCACTAAATACAAGGTTTTGTTGCTGCATTTGGTATAACAGTTCTTCATCTAGAAGTTAATGATGCAACCTTAATTTTTAGTAGGAGAACATTAGAACACAGAGCTGCCGTTATTAGAGTTCCTATAAACAGAATAAACTGAAATTCCACCAGGTTCCCCCAATAATGCTTTTTGTCATTGTAAAAATCCAAACTAGCACTTCATTAACATCTCAACCATTGTCTCCACGGAAGGTTCAAGAAAACGAAACAATTCTGAGGCTTTGTTAAATCATCTGTCTCCATTTTACTTGGTCATTATAAATAAAACTGAATAGAAGATGCACGAGTAATTTGTAAACTCTTTCAAAGGATCTGATTTACATTTTTCTTCTACAAAGATGAAGATCTCCCATAACATGCTCCATTTGTGTTAAATATTAAATTAAGACACTCATACTACATATATGACAAAAATGGAATATATTTTTGATATGTTTTGGAATTACTTTCAGCAGTCTAATGCTGTTTATAATACTGGTGCAAATACTGCCACCAATAAAGAAACAAACATTAAAAAGGTGTCCTTTAAGCTTCCCTTAAAGGCATCTACCATAATCGTATAATTTGCTCTGGACATCATTAAAATGTAAAGTTAATGAGGATTCAGCTGAAAACAGAAGAAATGTAACCTATTTTCAGGCAAAACTTCTAACACTGCAATCAGAGGGAAAACCTCTTTGATGTCTCTTTGTCTCTTCTCATTAATTTTCTTTTGGTTTAAAAAAACACAAAGGCTGTTTAAACTAAAAAATGCATAGAAGTTTAAACATGGTAATTATAGCTGAGCTGCAATGAGGTCATTAGGTTTTTAAAACTTTGAGATAAACAAAATTGAGACGTATGACTATTTTAAAAACATGTCAATACTTATTTTTAATTGTCCATGTGATTGATACTCACTGTATTCTAAGGATTTAGTCTAGATACAGAATTTTTTCAAGATGATTTAGTGAAGGACAGAATCCCATGGCCGGAGTAGAGCAAAACAATCAAGAAATACATCAAAGTGAAAAGCTGTAATTACTGTATAACTGGATGCCACATTTAGTATTTCTAGGTGCAACAAAACACACTTTTGTCATCCATGCAAGAGAGATGGCAAATTGTGAGATTTTACTACTCTTTACCTCTATGGTTCATTAAGGAATAAAATACTGAACAAGTTAAATAACTCTATTTACTCACTACATCTATTCTTGTTTATGAACCCTGCCAAGGTGCACGCAAAGCTGCACAGGTCTGTTTTAACATGCTGATTCTTTCCAGCAGAAAATACCTTAAAGAGGTCTCTTTAATTTCACAATATTGATGTGATCTGTGATATACTGTAGTGGTAGATAATTTTTAGCAAATAATTTACAAGTAAATTTTCCCAAACACAAACTAAAGATTTTTACCACTACTGTGTACAAAAGAAGATGATGGATCATCACAAACAGAAGGCCTTAAGCCACAAATACACAGGGCAAATATAACCTGACCTTTAGCACAGAAGGAATTTAATCACAATGAAGCAGAATAAGCATATTTATAACACTTTTCTGTGTGCCAGGATCACCTCTAGATAAAATGGAATAAGAGGAGATCAATATATTATTTTGTGACAAACGTAAACAAAAAGTATGAATGTTAATGCATTTCTGGACAGAGGTTATAGCTTTAAGGGAGGGTTATTTACCCTAATGAATATTTTTATGTGTTTGATAAACTCTTCAAATTAAAATGAGTCAAGGACCAACAGACAAGTATCAGATAAAACCAGAAACTACTTTAGGTGCAAGTGAAGCACAGCTCCAGAAGAAAATTTCATGCCTACTTCAAGGAAAGTTTTGGGGGTTGTGTTTTGGTTTTGGAGGTTTTTGCATTTTACCTTTCCTCTGCCATGTTTTCTCAGGATTTGCTCTGCCCTTGCCCACCGAGCTGCTCTGTCCTACAGCACACACCAGCCTCTGCTCCCACCAGAGCTGCCCCTTCTCTCCTGGGACCCTTCCCTGCTTCCCTCCCCTTCCCTAAGCACTCTCATGGTGCCAGATTCACACAAACACAAAGCTGAAATAACACCAAGTCAAATACACAGCTTACCAATAGGAAACACCAGCAGCCTGACTGCCCCTGCCCATACTGTGGTACTCAATCAGCCATTCTGTCTTCACATTTTCACACTTGGCTTGAGTCTGCATTAAGTATTTTTGATGAGTGTTTCTCCACAGAGTGACAATCTGGTTTTAGAATCTCTGGAACAGAAGATCTCAAGGATCTCCAAAGTATCTTATGGACAGGAATTAGAGTAATTTACTTAAGGGGTGTAACAATGTAAGAAACAATTCATGAAGAGGTCATGCTACCACTATTTATATTCATAACTACATAGTTTTAAAGTAAAAGATTCTTCAAAGGAACCAAATATGGGATTGAGTTAACACCTGTAGAATGCAATGGGAGTTGTGAGTCTAATTCCCTTCACTACCACTTAAAATCCCAGCACAAATTCTAATGGTGGAAATTCCAGTCAGGAGAGTGTTCAGAAAAAACTCTCCAGACTATAACCCATTCCAGACAACAGATTATCAGTATCAGTTGTCTCTTCCATCACTCTAGCCAAGGTAATCATCCTCAATATGGAAGTTCAACTTCCTTGGTTTCTATCTCACTCTTCCATGAAATAAGTAACATTAAGAAGTATATAAAAAGTTGGTTTTCATCTTAAAAAAGACATAAAAATCATCTTCCCAGGAGCTGAAAATCTGTCAGCATCTGGAATTTTGATGAATGGTTTATCAAAACTTGTTAGCTCCAGAAGGACCAAAATGCAATTTGTCTCTGGTAGCACAGAAGGTAGAGTTTAGGATTTTTCTGGATTTGATCTTGGGTATTGACAACTGCTGCTGAAGTAAAACAATAGTTTTTAATTAATTTTACACTTATTTGATAATAATCAAACCTCAAATCATCTCTTTTAAACTCCATTTCAGTTTACAAAAATCATAACACCCAAGCCGCAAACAAACAGAAAAAATCAACACAAACCAAAACCAACAAAAAACCACAGGAAAACCTGACAATGTCACTTTTTGTTCATGACAACAAATACCACACTAAAGGCAGGCAGCCCAGTACTGCCCTGGGCACTCTGCTAGGCCTCTTCTCGAATTCCAGTTTACCTTCTCTTCTTGCAAGGAGCTCCCTGTTACAAAAAGAACCAGTAATAAAAACGGATCTAGTTCATCTTTTACTTCCCCAAACTTGCTTTGCCTGAGTGCTGCACTTGAAGCAGCACTCTGTTAAGTGCTCTAAGGCACTTTGTAGTGCCCTGCTCCAGCTACCAACCTACATGACAACAGACTAAAGACAGACACAAATTCTAAATTCCAGTATTTCCACTGAAAACATTCATAGGAAGCATCCTCCAGCTGTGGATGGACCAGGCAGTCACTCATGGGACCGTGCTAACTCAGGGAAAGGAACCACCCAAAGTCGCTGTTCCTAAATCTACAGGGAGTCTCCTTTAAAGTCATTACTACTTTGTTTCTTTTTCAGCTGAATGACACTCGAATTGAAAGTTCCTTACAGCAATGTCTGTATCTAAGTTAACTGCTAATTGCAGATGCACTAAGCTTTGAGCAGAAGTTAACACTCATTAACAAGATTACCTGTTGTGACTGAGAACAACTGAAAAACAAACCACCTTGGAAATGCTTATGACTGAGAATGAACTAAAGTTAAAACTACTCCCTTAAATAAAGTCACACACATCCACCCCCCTTTAACATCAACGTTTGGACTCTGTTCAAAGTACAATCTCTTCACAGTTACTGCCATAGCAGCCCTACTCTTAAAGCAGCACAGTAAGAGAGAGTTAATTGCAACAAGTGCTTCACCAAATTCTTATATGCTCCAAATGCTGAAATCTTAAATGTTTCAGCAGTATTGGGTATCTAAACCGAGTCTCTCAAGAACTCTTTAAAAGGAACAACCACTCAAATTCATCTATAAATTCAAGAAAAACTCCAAGTATAGCTAGTGAATGAAAATAATTTGTTAGAATCACTAGAAAAACCCTCCCTAAGAAAGTTTCAGTTTAGCAGTTAATTCCAACCTGCAGTTAAAAAGGCACTAGCTGTCAGTCAGTTTTCTCACCCAACTCTATCATGAAAAGAAAAACTGACAGATCACAGGAGCTTGCCTTTGTAAACCAATTCGGGAACTTTCATGCTTCTTATTTGTTAGGTTAAAGGTTAAATTGCTGACCTCTGCCCTCCTGCTTAGCAGCCTTTCCCTTTTTCTGTAAAGCTTTATTTTGGGGCTGTATTTACATGGATTAGTCTCTTTTCACGCTAAGAAGGAATCTGTTCACAGCCAAAGCCTTAGTTCTGGTTGTACAAAAAGCAGTCACAATTATTCAGCAGCAGACAATGACCATATTGTGGATTTACAAAAAAACCACCTCAGCCATGGCAAGTTCTGTCCTTGCTGCACAAAACAATAGAAGAAAAATCTTATCAAGCATTCAAGAGAAAGCAAACAAAGCAGGCCCACTGTGAACTTGATGAAGATGTCAAGCTCCTTTAAAAAAAATATAAATCAACAAAAGAGTTTAAAGTCTTGTGAGCAAGACTTTCTGTGCTGAATTTTTCTGTCTAGTTAAACAGTGCCAGCATAGCAATATACTCAGATTAGTAAATACTTGTGAAATAGGAAAGGCTGTAGACAGAAGTAGTTAAAGCATGAAGCAAAAAGGCCAAAGAGCTCTCTTCCCACAAAACAGCTCACAGCAACAGAGAAACACTCAGTTAGATTTGATATTACTGGTTTAGGAGTTTATTAAATCAAGTACTATCAGATAAGAACATGCCTAAAATGTGTTAGATAAAATGTATGACAACTTGAAAAATGACAATTTTAGTATTTTTTTCATAAGATGACTTTCTCTTCAAATTGAGTTCTGTATTTCATTTATACTGTAAAAATCAAAGTGTGAACTGTCTTCACAGAAAACAGCTCAAACAGTGCTACTGACTTACCCGGACACTGCAGTCCCAGCAAGCTCTTTGTTAAAATCTTCCACCTTGTTTGTACTTAGAAGCAAAGCAATCAAATGGAAACAGAAAAACAAAGCAGCAGCTTAGGAGAATTAGAATTCCCAAATACCACCTACCTACTTAGGCTTGGTTACTTTTCCAATCCTGCTTTAGGAAGTTTGGTGCAGCAACACAACACTGTGAAGATGGGATAGGAAAACTCGTGATATGGGAATTCCAGCCCCTTCAACAGAAAGCCCTTAAATAAAATGCTTTCATCTTAAAAAAATAAAGGCTGCTCTGAGAGGTGCACGGGTAAGGTTTACAAACCTTTGAATGACCAACTCTTAACTTAATCCTAGTCCAGTAACTTCGCTTATGTTCAAGAAAATCCTTCATCAGTAAAGGAGGTACTGCTCTGCTATGTAACATTATAATCCATGACAAAAGATAATGGTAAGGAGCAGTAGTGTGTCTGACAGAGACAGACAGCTGCTAGTTCTCTCTACCTGTGAAAGTCCTACCACAGAAACCACAGTGACAACTGTAGAATAATTTTAAGGCCCAAGTACATCATGACATCTCCCAGTAGAGTTAAGGACTTCGATTAGTTTAAGTTATACATTTGTGATCTACTGGGAAGGGGGGGAGGGAGAGAAAGAGCTATTACAACCCAAGGCTAGAACATGAAAAGTAAAGAAGGAAGTACTTAAACTACTCACAAGCTTCTAGTAGGAACAAGATTAGTAGTACATGCTACTCTAGGAGCCAATTCAAATGCAAATTTCATCCTTTCACTCAAACAATGATAAACTACCTCAGAGTTAATAGTTTCCTTCTAAGATTCATCTCCCTTTTCAACTTAGCGGTATGTTTTCGAGAAAAGAAAGAAGCACATGGAGAGTCTTACAGCAAGACCTTTTAAATTCTGTCATAAAAGAAGTAGCATAAACTACATTTCCTTTCCTAATCCAGCGAACATTTGTTAAACTCTAATATACTTACACTTTGTCCACACGGTCACGTTTAGGCTTCTCACTTCCCATGTTTTTTTTTAAATAACACTCAGAAAGAAATCCTTTAGCTGTACTAAACCATTTCAGCTTTTTCCTTGAACACACAGCAAGAATTTATGCTACACTCACAAAAAGATGAAAGATGAGGTCCTTGGAGAGAAAGGCCTTTTGGCACACTACATGGTAAAGCTACAGATTTGACATACTTTTATAATGTCTGCTTTGGCAAGAACACAAAAACCCCACACAAAAGCATGGTACGTCCTCCCAGACAGGGGTGTAGGGGGTGTTTTACTCTTGTGAGCATTTACTTTCAAATGCTCTTACTTCAGAGACTATTTTGATCGGTTACTTTAGACTAACAAATTCTCTTTTGCTATATGAACAGTTTGACAGTCAGACCACAATTCTCACAGCCCTTTCTAACAAGAGGCAATCTTTGGCTGAGGTCCAGCAACAGCCTTAAATTTGTCACATCCTATTTCTGATGAATGATCTGCAGCAGTTTTAAGATCATAAAGTGCTTTGAAAGTTAAAAGAGAAATTTCACAAGTAGTAAGCTTTCACTTTCTTTATAAAGGTATTTAAACTAAATTTGCTAGGAGATTCTTTCTACTTCTGCATCTCAAAAAACCTGCACAAAACAATATTCTGGCCGAGACTGAAAACCTAGGAAACAGTTGCAATGCACTTCTCTACAATGTGTCAATAGCATAGAACTGGATATCTAGGAGTGCTTAAGTCAGCTTATACAGTTACCTTCTGTAAAAGAAACAATACAAGTTCTTTGTAGTTTACTACCTCAGCTTCTGTGAAGTTTCACTATTATGAAATGCCATGACAAATTCAAAAACCACAATCTTATGGTTTTTTCCTTCCTTTACACAAAGATTGAAAATAATAGAAGAAACCAAGTAAAATAGCGGTATTTAGTAAAAAGCTTTTAATTATCCACATCCTGTAACAATTCCAAAGCATGACAGAAGACCATGCACCAGAGACACAAAACTTGTTACTTTTAGTTTGAGCCAATGTTTTCCCTAAAATATTTCATTTTTACAATAAAACCATGGTTATTTTCCCCTCTTTTTCTGGAAGTAAATTTGTGGGAGCTGGTGAGAAGCATTAAACTTGCAAAGTTCCTATGCTTGACATACTTATACCTGACACACTCAACACAGACTTCTCACTAGATAAATTCCATGTACTGTATTCCATCACTGTAGAAACACAGACTCTGTTCTTTCTATTCTAGTTTGCACCTTCTCACTTTCGGTAAGAAGGCTCCAGAGCAATGCATCCCTACAAAGAGGAAATCAGGGAGAGGAGGCCTCTAAAGATGACCAAGGAGCTCCCAGACAAACTGAACACAAACAGGCAGCTTCCAGAGGGTGGGAGCAGGGAAACACGGCCTGGAAGGAATGCAGAGGAACTGCCTGAACAGCCAGGCATCAGGTTGGGAAAGCTAAAGCCCTGCCAGAAGTAAATCTCCCAAGGACACCAAGAAAAGCTTTTATAGGTACGTTGGCAATAAAAGAAAGAACAGAGAAAACACGTGTCCTCTCAGAAAGAATACCTAGCTTCCATTGAAACACTGATCATTAGGCAAAAAAATGGTTTGGTGTTGTCTTCTCCTAAGGAAATACATTTTTAGTAAGCAATATTCATTTTCATGTGGCCAGTCAGAGTTGCAACTATCCTGCTTCACAGTTCTCAAAAAAAAGACATCGCTTTTACTAAAGTAAGAAAAATCCGTAAGTTTCCAAACAGACCTATGAATTCAACAAAGAAAATCACAAAAACCACCTTTAAATACAATTGAATGCTGGAAGTGTATAATGTACCAAAGACTTCATGTGCCAAAAATATAGGGTGCTGAGCATAGATGATCGTTCTTTCTAAACAATCTTGAGGGGAAAGGACAGTGAGAGCACAGCAACCTGATCCAGTGATCATTTCCACTCTCAGTTCACATTTCACTGTGGTTTGGCAAAGTTCTGCCTGGACTGGAATAAAACAACGTTTGCTTTTTCAATTTCTTTGGTTTCAGTGAATTTTTTCTCTTTGCACCTTATTAAATGAACAAAATATTCTCCAGAAGATCCTGAAGCTTATACTTTTGTGAATCACATCTTAGGAACACAGGATAATTGAGGCAGGAAGGGACCTCGGGAGGTCTCTAGTCCAACCTCCTGCTCAAAGACAGGCCAGGTGTGAGGTCAGGCCAGGTTCTTCACGGTTTTGAAGCAGTTTGGTCTTGAAAGCCTCCAGGGATGGAGATGCACAACATCTCTTGAGTGGCCTGGTGTAATGCTCGGCTCCTCAGGGTGAACAGGTTGCCCGTATTCACTGAGATGCAGCCTGTCACTGCACCCCGTGCTCCTGCACGCGGCACCGGGCGAGCCCGCGCTCCTCACCCCGATGAACGCCCGGCGGTGAGGCTGTGAAGGCTGCTGCTCAGCTTCCCTGGAGCCTCCTCCAGGCTGGAGCAGCACAGCTCTCTTGTCTCCTCACGCTCAAGCGCTTCAGCTCGCTCACCATCCTCGCCCTCCACTGAACTTCATCTGGTTTACTGGTGTCTTTCGTGGAATCCAGAACAGAATTTTCCCTTCTGCAGCTGAGTGTGAACTTTGAAACACATTAAAGCTTAAAATTTCAGTTGATACTTCACAGTCACAGGGCAAACATCCTTTGCTGCTTTCTCACTTCTCCTCTTCCAATTTGCTCCCCCATCCCACCAGGGCTGCGGGTGGCTGCTGCATGGGGCTGAGCTGCCAGCTGGGGTTAATCCATGACAGCTACGCAAATTTTTGAACAACAAGACAGAGGCAAGTTTTACCAACCCACAAGCTAGACAATCCCCCACACTAGGACAGTTACAGCTTTGGAGCAATGCTTTCTCCCAAAGACCAAGTCAGAAGATTGGTTTCAGAATTAAGAGCATTGTAAGTATCAATAGCACTATTATACTAGACACAAACCTCAAAACCAGCTGCCTTAGTTAATTTTGGGATCAATTAAATGGGGAGAAATAGTTTTAAACCTGCTTGATAATCTGCTTCTTATACAACTTTTATGCATTTTACTTTTCTCAACAGTAGTTGCTCCTTGTCTTGTAACATACATTCCCTGAATACAAAAAAAAAAGAAAAGTTAATCTATATTCTTAGGGTTTTGGCATGGAACAGACAGCCAAAAAGTGGACACAGACTACACAGAGGCTTCTAGGTGATTGGTGGAATGGTGATTTGCCTGGGATACAGTACAACTGTTAAATACAGCTGACACTGCAGAGAACCAGACAACCTTCATTCAAAACAGAAGGACAAAATATTTGGGTATACACAAATTTAAGGCTTCTGAGAATAAAGTATATCTCTTAAGTATAAAATAAATTGTTGGGAAAAATCTCTTAAAAGATTCTTCAGAGAGAGTAACTTCAAAATATATGACTAGTAAAAGCAATTATTTAAAACTATTTTTTTACTCCCCAAAAAGAATTTCTGAAGATTTTGCACCTACAAGTGCAGACGACAAACCTAAAAACACAACTAAGTGAAACTCCCACAGAATCAGTTGCTTTATAGAACAAAATGTATACTAAATTCTCCAATTAAAAACCTGTAAAGTAGTTTCCGTGCTTTTTAACCCACCTTCCCACAGCAGGGAATTAATCCCTCCAGGGGGATGCAAACAAACTTCAAAGAGAAGATTATACCCAGACACTAGTACTGTACAATGTAATGTTTATGGTCAAATTTGTTCAGATTTTCTGGCACTAGAATCCAGGTCAGATGTGCAGAAACAAAGACCAGTTATTAAAAGGGCTCCTGCAGTTACATCAAATAGCTGTGATGGCACAGAGCAGTAGGACAAGCCAAAACTGTATTCCAGTTACAACTCCTATGGAGGCTTTGGCAGGGAAGGAAGGAGCTGCAGCTATTTGACTTTCACAGACTGTAACAAATATAGATATAAAAGGAGGTAAGTGGCTTTCCAGTCAATAAAATACAAAAATCCTTTCTATTGGTTCATTACACCATATCTACAACACACACGATTGTTTAATAAAAGACAAAAGAAATACTACTTCAGTACATGATGAGTAATCATAATTTTTTAATTTTGACAAATTTCCTTTTAGTACCATTCTAGGGACTGAACTCTTTTAACAGTACCTTGAACTAAACTTTGGCATTATGAATTTCAACCCTTGCTTTTCCCTGCTTATTTGATGAAGTTCCTCAGGTGAGACAAAAGTGCAATCAAAAATTCCTAAATGTACTTACATGTTGGTTCCAGCAGTTACAAGACTTCTCCACCATAAACATAAGAATACTTATAAAAAATAATATTACAGAAAAATATTTGTGTAATTATGACTTGATAACAATGGTAAAAACAGTTAACTAAATCATAAGCTGCATCCGTGCCTAATTTCCAGATAAAGTCATTTGATCAAAGAGAGAATGCTGAGAGATAAAAATACTTCTGTAGACACGTAAGAAAGAGGAAGAAAAAACAAATTCCAAAGAAAATGTTTTAAGAGTACTTTTTTTTGTTTAAAACTACCCTTTTTTACATGAGCAGCAAATACCAATCCGAAAACGGACTTTTTCAACCTAATCAAGAAAAGAGTTATTTCTATTTTGAAAGACAAAGAGAGACAAAACAGTCAAAGCAACCTGAAAATTGTCCACAATCAGGTACAGAAACATAAATTTCTCATTTTTAGTCCTAACTGTAAAAGAACCAGGAGTTAAGATATTTTTAAAAGCTAGAACAGCATAATGTTAAATATACTTCATTATCTCACAATATATGGTTCCTGAGAATAGTTTTAGCCAAGAAATAGTAGAACTACAGTGCAAAACAGTACCTTTCCCAATGCAACTGATTCCTGAGTGGGTCACTTCTGCATACACCTCAAAGGTAGTTTCTGGATTTTGTCTGAAACAAAAGGAAGGTATTTAGCATACTGAGAATTTGCTTGAAGTGCACTTGCAATGAGGCAGTCAGAAAGGGTTCTCAGCATGCACACAGCACAACAACAACTAGAGAATCTCCATTTCTTGGTTTACAGCCTTGGATGATTTCTCACCAGACCTTTGTAAGGTACTAAATACAGGGATTCTTTTCAGGGGAAAAAATAAAGTCTTGGGAACTTTTCACCAAACTGAAAAGTCACATTGTCCAACACAGAACAAACAGCACCCAGATTCACATTTTCATTACTGTGACCTTTGAGTTTAACTTCATGACATCTCCTTGCCCAGGAAAAGGGGGAAAAAAAAAAGTAGCTGCAGTCAAGAGGAGGCAAATTCACTTTCTGTACATACCACTGAAAAACTTCAGAGGCTGTATTTAGGATGAAGACAGCATCCCTTTTTAATACCTGTCAAAATATTGCTACCTCTTTGTCAAAAAAAGGCCATGCTGAAGAATATTACAAATGCACAAGGTTTGGTCTCATGAGACTCCAGACTCTTAAATCCAGAAATTTGCCAGATGCGTGGAAATAAGTGTGATTGTCAAAAAAATCATACCAAATTGAGCTACAAGATGTAAATGATGCTTGACGAAAGATATTTACTTTGCTCAAGAGTTATAAATATACCAGTAGTAAAAGTAAAAAGTTAATGATATTACTTCAAAACAAACAAACAAACTATTCAGTGTATATTTTCAGTTCTTACTAATTTAACTCTCCAAGTGATGCTCTGGAATTACATCTCATAAGGAATATGTAAAGGCAGCAGGTGATTATATAAGAATGAATATTTTTAGTTAATTCCTGACTAACAATTTTAGCTACTCCAGATATTTTTTTATGAGATTAAAGAGACTGTAATCCTGAAATAAGGATTTTGCAGGTCTGAACATGTGACACTTTATTCTTAGACTTTCTGGTTAAAATCAAGAATCAAAATTGCACAATTACTGTTCCAAATTTATGGCTGCTTGTATAGTGATAATATCATCTCCTATGTGTTAATGCAAACTAACATTAGAAAATTGCTGTGGTGTAATTTACTTGTGAATTTTGTAACTTCCTTACTGCTATTGACAAAAATAATGACAAAACCCATAAATATATATGCTAGAATTCCTAACGAATGATAATTTAAAAAATTAAACTCATCTTGCCCAAAATTTCAAACCAAACATATAAGCATGTCAAGGAGTTCAGCTTAACTCTTCGGAGAATTTCTATTATTTTTAATCCTACTTTAACGCCAAAAGGATTAAGGAAAACATTTCTAACCATGCCCCAGTCCCACTCAGCCTAACTCAAGTGGCTCTAAGCCAAACCCCACACCTATTTAAACTGACAGAAAAGCCACCATTGCTTTCAGTAGCACAGGATCACACTCCTCACTTTTACAGAGCACCTCTCAGGAGCAACAATGGTTCACAACTCAATTAACGGTAATTTCATTTGCCACCAGTTCCCAACTGATTTGTCTTAAGCAGCTGTTTTTTCAGAAAACTACACTCGTAAGTTATGAGAAATCCAAAGTCAGCCATTATTGTGCAATATAAAGCAAAGTTGCATAATTCTCGCTGTGCTGCTCAAGCTGCAGCACATAACCTGCAAAACCTGGGGCTCAGCTCCATCCCAACAGTCCCAGGAGGGGCTGAGGATGGAATGATACCCACAGAGCACCAGAAATGTACTTTTCCTTCCATACACATTGCTGGGCAGCCTTATCATAGCCTCCTTGTTTGTGTCTTTATTTTTAGCACCCTGTTTCGTTAATTAAAAGTTTATAAACTTTATATTTTTACAGCTAATGGTTAAAACAACAAACACCTTTTTAGTATTATGTTAGAACCCATGTTCAAATTCTTAAGTGAAAGCGTGGTGTAACACAGCTGGCAGGAGCACAGACTGTATTACAAAACTTTCAGACAAAAAGACATCACATTTTGTATTTTAATTTTCCATGACAAACGCCCATTTATTTCTATGAACAGTGAAATTAAAGTAGCCTTCCCAAGTGAGAAACTCAGTATTAAAGGTTGCATTCAACAACCAACACCTCAGTATGACAATGAAGTCATTGTTGGATTGTGGATATTTTATAACTTTTCAGAGCCGTTAAGGAAACAAGTCACTATGAGACTTCATACAGCTTGCAAATACAGCATAAACATGATCAGAAATGTGGATTCTGTAGCCAGTGTCACCTGTGCATGGCACAGAAACCCCAACCCCTGCAATCCTCCACAGCACAAGAGCCTCAAACACCCCCCAAGTTCTCCCTCCTCCCAAAAATCACTTACACACCCATGGTCACTTATCAAGTGGACAAGAAGATGCAGTTAAAGAAAAGTCCATAGGACACAGAGGTACAAAAATACAAAGTACCTCATTTTTTTGAGAACTAGGTGATTTCAGAAGGAAATGCAATACTTCTTTGTAAACAAGCTTAGGAATGAGCTGTATAAGAAAATAATACTTCTGTGATAAATGCTGGTTGTATGAACTATTTCAAATCTCTGGTGTAGAAATCACATCCGTTTCAAAGCAATCAATATGAAATTCAATTTTACACTGAAATACGATAATTCAACTAAGATATTTATGTACCTTTTATGATCAAAAATTGTAGTTTTTACCAAGCTGTAAGAGATTTATTCAGAATAAAATTAAATCAAGCCCCTCTCCGAAGCTGGATGGCTGGAAGTACATACTTGACATATCTACAGCCCATTCCAATTCTGTCAGGAGCAATTTTTGTACACATCGCTTCCTGGGCAATAGCACTTCCGACAAAAAGTATCATTCTGCTTAAGAACTGAGACATAAGAGAGGAGGCTGACACTGCCAGATAATTAGTTCTTGTAACAAGCCTTAGTTGCTCAGCTCTTGCAGAAGAAACCTGTAACCAGTAATTCAATTCAGAAACTATGACTGAAGCTTCAATTAATTTCCATATATTTAACTTTTTTGTCTGGTATTCTCTAGGTAGATAATATTTCATCTTAGTACATAACAAACGTTCTGTTAAACCTCTGAAGGCTTTCCAGATGTAAACTGGGCATCTATGGTGTCACCTGAAATACAGGCACCTCTGGAAAGGGGCATGCCAACTGTTTTTACAGTGCAATGCCATTCTGCTCGACAGACTGATATTGACCCATAAGAGAGATAAATAAGAAATCCTTTCTGTCCTGTACCATGGAGTACAAAGGTTCCCAGGCAGTGACAGCAGCAGGTTAACAAGGCTCCTGTGCTACCTCACCTGGCTGGCACGGAGTGCCTGGCACCTTCCCTGAGACCTGCCGACTGAGGATTAACCCAGCACTGTAACCCAACACTCCATTCAGCTTTTTTTTTTTTTGCCTGCAGCTATACAGAAGCCAAAAGCTTACAGGACTGCTGGCAATTCCTTGATTTCTTTCACTTCAGTCTGATGCAGCTACTGATACTTTTCTCTAAGCAATCTTTCACTCAGGTGACTCATTATTATACACCCATCAGAAATCTAACTGACAGACATGCCCAGGTTTCATGCAGAGTCTATCACAGTGTGTGCAAGGGACCCTGTGCCAAGCAGTTTAATACCCCTCATATTTATCAATCTCTGCACAAAGCAAGAGATCTGACTGCTGGATGTTTTCTGGGGCTCCAGCACATACTGGTGACACTCCTAAAGGAGATGTGCCTCACCTTACCCAGGTACCAAACAGTTCTCTCATTCACATTTCCAACCTGTCCCAATAACAAAATTACTTACCAACATCCAAGTCTTTGCTGGATTAAACATCCAGCTCAGAGAGGCAGACCAGAAAAGCCTCTTACTCAGACAGGCTCTCTCACTCCACATATTTAAAGACTGTTTAGAAATTTTGTACTTACTCTACTCAGGTACAGTGTTCTGTCCAAAGTAGAAAAAAGCAGTTTATTAAGTGTTGCTCAAGGCAGAGTTGCTTAATCACTCAGTGGCCAAAATGCTTTCTCACAAAGTCCAAGAAGAACGAAAAGTAATGTTTACCTGGGTTTATTAGCTCTGTTACTCTGGTGATTTGGAAAGATGTGGGTTTTATCTGCAGTCTTGGAAGACAATTTCACACTGAAAGACTTTGCATAGAAAAAATCCTTAACTCCACTGGCTGCACTAAGTATTTCTAACAGCTACATCTCCCTGACGCCAGTTTCTGGTTGGAGCATCTCACCTGCCTGATGACATTCTCATTTAGCAAAGTCTGCT
This sequence comes from Phainopepla nitens, assembly GCA_013400175.1. Classification (NCBI taxonomy): domain Eukaryota; kingdom Metazoa; phylum Chordata; class Aves; order Passeriformes; family Bombycillidae; genus Phainopepla; species Phainopepla nitens. The sequence continues at coordinate 360,267 of VXBQ01009989.1, read as the reverse complement.
CAAAGCCACTGAAACCCAACCAGCAATCACAAACCCAAAGATGGCAAACAGTGCTTGCGGATTCAGCGTGCACAAAAAAGAAACCTTATTTAAAGTAAGCATCAACCTTTTAATAGATTTAAGATAAGGTCATCATAAGAAGTCATTTTGGATCATAATTTTGAAATGATCCAAGTAAGTGTGACTGCTGCAGGGTCTGAAGATGCAAGTCAGAGATACAGCCTGCTCTGCTGCCAAAATAGCTACAGTTTTCAATCCTACCTGTATTTGACTCTAAGAGTTTAGCCAGTTCCTCAGGCTTTCATTTCTCTGCAGCAACAGCTGAGAACACATACTCCAAAAAAGTGCAAAACTCATGCCCACAGTATGCCTAAGGAAGGAAGGTTCATTCCTTTTTGGAACCAACCAATTGCCACGGCGCTATCATTGCAAACACTCATTATCCTAGAACACCTGGCTGAAAAGACACATTTTCATCTATCCAGCCTATGGGCTTGGGAACATGAAGATGTGTCATCACACAAACTACATCCCCTCCAGTCCTGTATTCAAGTTAAACAAAAGAAGTGAAAAGTTAAAGCCCAATGTAATCCTGAAGAACACTGTGTTCAAGAAGGAAAAACAATTGCTCAACAGCACCTGCTGAAAGTGCTGAATAAAACACGACCTACCTGTGTCTCTCCACTCTATAACCATTTCATACACAGAGATCTCAGCACTCCCTGCTTGGCAATAGCTTTGTTACACCTTTACCTGTGTCCGAGTAACTGAATTTTCCTGGAATGGCACATGAACGAACTGAGACTTTAAATGCGACTATACTAAACATACCAACAAGGCTTACCAATAAATCAACCACCAATTTTATGAAAATTTTTAAAAAAACAACATTGAGGGCATGGATCTGCAGGCCCAGCACATCAATCACTTGCATCACCCATCTCCTTCCCCCAAACCCCCTTGCTAATGCACTTTGGCTATCTCCTAGCCAGACTGCAGTCCTTCCTTCAGGACACTAACCTGGGCAAAGAAATTTGCACTCCGACCCTACCACACCCCCGAACAGGCGTCGGCCGCGTTGGCAACGAAAATGTTCCCAACACAGCACCCCCGCCCTCCCTCAGGCCTGCACCGATAACACTGCACTGCCCTCCCCGCCCGGCCCGGAGAGCGGGAGCGGCAGCGGGGTGGGTGTGAGGCAGGTCGGCTCTCGCCCCTCTCCTGGGGCAGGGCCGGAGGGTCCCGCTAGGGTCCCGCCCGGAGTTGGGGTCGGACGGCCCGTCCTGCCCGTCCCCCCGGCCCGCGGGGCAGGGAGCGCTCTCTCCCCTTCCTTCTCCTTCTCGCTCAACCCGAGGCCCGCGGGCTCGGTCGGGGT
>VXBQ01009989.1:330586-358575 GCA_013400175.1 Phainopepla nitens | reverse complement strand
CCCGGGGCGGAGCGAGACACGGGCGGGGGCCGCAGGGCCGCGCTCTGTCCGCCGCTCGCCCCTCACTCCATCCCGGCCCGCGCCGCGGCGCCCCGGCCGAGTCACGGCGCGGGGGCTGCCGGGAGCTGTAGTGCGGCGGGGCTCGGGGCGGGCGGCGCGTCCCTGTCTGCGGGAGCCGTCAGGGAAAGGATCGGGCTCTGCTCTGCCGAGCCGCAGGAAAACAAGCAGCGGACAGAAACTGATGTACAGCAAGTTCCACCCGAACACGAGGGAGAATTTCATCACTGTGCGAGTGACCGAGCACTGGAACAGACTGTCCCGAGAGGGTGTGGAGTTTCCCTCACGGCGAATATTCCAGAACCATCGGGACACAATCCNGTCGGCTCTCGCCCCTCTCCTGGGGCAGGGCCGGAGGGTCCCGCTAGGGTCCCGCCCGGAGTTGGGGTCGGACGGCCCGTCCTGCCCGTCCCCCCGGCCCGCGGGGCAGGGAGCGCTCTCTCCCCTTCCTTCTCCTTCTCGCTCAACCCGAGGCCCGCGGGCTCGGTCGGGGTCCCGCCCGCGCGGCCTCATACGGAGCGGAGGGAGGGCGGGGAAGTCAGTCCCCTTCTCGCTCTCCCGAGGGCCTGAAGCGGGGCTGGAGAGCTGTGGAGGGCACTCACTTGATCCTGGATCCCATGGTCTCCGGGGGGCCGCATAGACCCGGGGCGGAGCGAGACACGGGCGGGGGCCGCAGGGCCGCGCTCTGTCCGCCGCTCGCCCCTCACTCCATCCCGGCCCGCGCCGCGGCGCCCCGGCCGAGTCACGGCGCGGGGGCTGCCGGGAGCTGTAGTGCGGCGGGGCTCGGGGCGGGCGGCGCGTCCCTGTCTGCGGGAGCCGTCAGGGAAAGGATCGGGCTCTGCTCTGCCGAGCCGCAGGAAAACAAGCAGCGGACAGAAACTGATGTACAGCAAGTTCCACCCGAACACGAGGGAGAATTTCATCACTGTGCGAGTGACCGAGCACTGGAACAGACTGTCCCGAGAGGGTGTGGAGTTTCCCTCACGGCGAATATTCCAGAACCATCGGGACACAATCCTGTATCATGTGCTCTCATGACTGTCTGGACAGGGAGATTGGACCAGATGCCCCAAAAGGTCCCTTCCTACCCGACCTGTCCTGTGTCTCTGTGGCTGCGGCCGGGAGCGCCGGGGATCGGCAATGGCAGCGCGGTGAGGCCTCGCTCCCCTCAGGAAGATTCAGGCGGGAACTCTGCTGGGGGACGGCCCCGTTCACCTCACGGAGATTGAGGCGGGAACCCCGCGGCTGGACAGGCCCGCTCCCCTCAGGAACATTCAGGCGGGAAGGGCCCCGCTCCCCTCAGGGACATTTAGGCAGGAAGGGCCCTGCGCCCCTCAGGAACATTCAGGCGGGAAGGGCCCTGCTCCCCTCAGGGACATTTCCGCTCCCCTCAGGGACATTTAGGCGGGAAGGGCCCCACTCCCCTCAGGGACATTTAGGCGGGAAGGGCCCTGCGCCCCTCAGGGACATTTAGGCGGGAAAGGCCCCACTCCCCTCAGGGAGATTCAGGCGGGACCGGCCGCGCTCCCTTCAAGCCTCCTCAGCCACCCGCCGCGTTTAGCAGCTGAAGAGTAGCCTGGAGTGACACCAAACCGACGGGGCCAAACCGCATCACCAGCTTGATCCCGAGCCCAGCATATCCGTTGGTATCCAGGCCAGATGAGGAGCTGGACTGCCCATCTTGGAAAACCCCGGGCAGAGGGGAGCCGTCCCCATGGGCACAAGCCAGAATCTCAGGCAGGAACAGGTATTCGATGTCCAAGGACTGTAAGAGTCAAAGGAAAAAGACGAAGGGAGGGGCTGGGAAGGGTGCCCTGGCATAGCTGTGACAGAACATTGTGCGCTGAGGGCACAGAGACTAAGGCAGCTGAAAAGACAGTAAAACATGACTAGAGAGAATCTCAAGGCAAAGCAAGGTCATAAAGAGGACTGGTGATTTCTCAGAAACGGAATGCAGTCTGCTGAAAGCGTCCTACATTGATTCAAAAACTGCAGATAGACAGCTTTTGAAATGTGCAGTGTTGGAGTTGGCGAACAGGAGCAAACAGGTACCCAACTAGTTCTTTAAACATGTTTTATGGGAAGTGTTCAGGAAGGTTTGGAGCTAGTGTAATGTAGCAATTTCTAACTTTATTTAGAGTTTAGGATAATTTACAGAGAGGAATGAAAGAATTGAAAATTTATCTTTTAAAGGCCTCCAAAGTGCAAATCATTGTAGACACCGAGTGCTTGTTTGAAGAACCTAGTCAGCTAGAAGGATGGGAGAGAGTGTATCCCATCTGAGATCCTTTAATATCCCATTTGCTCCACAGAGAGCCTGGGTAGGAAAAATCATACCACCCTCATTCAAGTAATAAATTTAAAATGTGTTAAACACTATGCAAAAAGTCCTGGAAGATTTATTCACAGTTACAGTAAGTCAAAGACATGTTTGGGGAGATGAGGAGGAGTGTTTCTAGTACTAATTTGAGTACTTGAGATGAGGTGCTTCCACCACAGGTTCCACCCACAGCCTCTGCCACAGGAGCCATGTGTAAGCTCAGACCTCAGCATTCAGCCCTGGCTTATTCTGTGCTGTGGATATACCTGTCCCCAGAGCCAGTTTGATCTATAGTGCTGCTCCCTGTCTCATTCAGTCATTCCTGTGCCCAGGTAAAGTGGCTTTGTAACCAAAATTACTGTGCTCAGACAGGAATATTGTAAGCCTTTAAACCTATCGGTGCACTAAGGGTTGCACATACAACCATCAAATGGTGGTGAGTTTATAGAAATAGTGTTAAAAATTGGTTGCAAAAGCAAAAAAAAACCCTATGGTCAGTAATGAGTTAAAAACTAAGGAAGCTGGTAAATACACTGCTTATGCAGCATAAAATAACAGTGTGGAAAACCCCAGCATTTTAGAAGTGGCTAAGAGAAGTTCTTACATTTCATCACTGTTACATTTCATCACATGTTCCTTTTTTGGAACATGGATTGACATTAAATTTAAGAGAGAGAACTACAGACTCACAATTCTAGTTTAGGTCTGTTTTGTGGAGGGAGCTTTTTAAAGATTTTAAAGTAAACTTTAGTATGAACAGATGTAGTAAATATTTAATGGGGACATGTACGAAAGAGTAGTAGACTGGTTTATATTTCATGGTTTTTAGACTGGACATACTAAGGAATAAAAGGCTGAGTGATTCAAATGAGCTATTTAAACCCTCTCCCAGAGAAAGTGAGTAGTTGGGAATTATGCATTCAGCCCAGTTTGGGGAAAATAAGATCTAAAAGGTGGATTCTGTGAACTGGACTGGGTAACTGAGGTGGTGGATGAACTGATAGTGGCTGGTAACTATCAAATGTCAGGAAAAAAGTGTTTGGCAACTTCATTTAAATATGTCTTGGTGAAATATCTATTTTGTAGGTGACTGATTTGTAATGAGCATATTCTCCTACCCCGGGGAAGAGTTATAATGGCACCCTCATGTTGGTATCTGTTCATCAGCAGTTTCTCAAGAGGGATCTTGTGCAGGCGTAGGCCTGAACTTTTGAGCAGGAGATACTACACTCACATGGATCATGTGATAAGGATGAGATAATACATTTGAAAAACAGTATTATAGTGTATTTCAAGAAGAGGATTACCTACCTCGTACTCACAGTTAATCAAGATGAGTTTAATTAATAAAAATAAGTGGGCATGTGTTTGGAAAGTTGTGAGGTTCTGTCCTTGCTAAGGAAGACACACTTAATGGGTCTGGCAACATGCAAATTCAGTCTGTGGAAGCTCTGGTTTAAAAGACTGCCTGATAAAACAGGTGTGAGCTTGTAAATCTGGTAATGCTAAGTCAGAGGAAACCAGAAAGGTAAGCACAGGATGAATGTCCAGAATTTCTTCCACTTAAAGGATAAAACAGAAGCTAATATGGAATTTGTATTGTACTTTCTAATTGTATTTTGTATATATGAAGCAAGCAAAGTCAGGTATATTCCAGAATTCAGGATACAGAACATGCTTGTAATCCCCAAATATTGATAATAAAGTGGGAGAATTCATTCAAAATCTCAGTTGAATAGACACTGAATATTTAAATGTTTGTTCAAATTGTGAAAACTATTTTTTCTGTGGAAAAAGAAAGTGGGAAAAATGTTAAACATGATGTAGATGTTCCTGTTCAAGTGCAGGAAATTTTTCTCTCTACCTAATAATAATTGATGTTCCAAGCTGTAGTTCTTTCCCCTGCTTTACCTGGTGGATTTATGTAGATAAGCTGCTCATTAGATAGCCCAAATCCCGTTTTCCGCCAGTGTCGGTGGCCCCCACGTCTGCAGCTGGCCCAGTGGCACAGTTGATGTAATTGTGCGCCAGTGACAGGGCAGCAGGGACAGCCGAGCCCCCGAGGAGAGCCAGCGCTTCCAGCAACGCCTGCTGGCCTGGCCACCGAGCCCTGGCTGTGAGTGGCTCGGAATAGATGAGCTGATTAACTGTGAATCACCCTCCCAGAAGAGATGAAGCATTAATAGCAAACAAAAGGCAAGCAGAAGGGAAACTTCAGGCAGAAGAAAATAATCCAGGAATTAAAAGCTTGGTGAAAGCCTTAGGATGCTTCCAGATTGACCTGAGAGTCGAAGTTCAATACCACAGAAATAGAGGGCTGATACTCCAGGATGGATTTGGTGAATGTGGCTGAGGCTGTATTTTAATCTGTAACACACCCACAGCAACAAATGTACGTGAGAACACAGTTACTGTTTCTGCTCCACCGGTGACAATCCTCCTCCAGCACAGTGTAACCTGAATTTACTGTGGAGGTTCTCCCTGCTACATTTCAGCCAATGAGAATGGCAAGGGAAAAAATGCTGACTTTAGAGATCAATAGTAAAGCTTCATCTAAAAGGTTATGCCTTAGAAGAGAATATCCTGCTATCTGACTAATATTGATTATAATGTTCATGTACGTTTTTCCTAATTTCTCAGTGGATGAATATTAGGAAAATCTCTACCCATGTTTATAAACCAATGAAAATCTTATTAAAGATATTTTTTAGATGTGAAGCAGAAGTTATTCTATCAACCTTAATTTTGTAATTCTTGTTGTTATCAAACAATGATCCTCATGAGTTATGGATCAGGTCATTGCAAACAGCCTCCAGAAGTGTTCACATATGTTACTTGAGAAAAAAGCCTGTCCTTAATGCTCCCAGACTGGCATTCACCAGGCATTGTTAGGATAGCTGTTTACCCTCCGAGACATTCCCTTATGCCCTGAAACGAGGGAGGTGCTTAAATCAGCCTGTGTATGTGTTTGTACGGATGGAAATAGGTTATGTTGACTGGTTTTCCATTACGAGTTAGGAACCAGTAATCTGTAATTGCACAGAGTAAAACGAATCTTTAGAAAATACAGACAAAAACATAAAAACCAAAAAAACGGGAGAAAGCCCCACCAAAATTCAGTTATAAGTACATAACCAAAGAGTTAAATCAAAAGCATTGTGTCTCCAAATCTGGACACTAGGAGATGTTTAAGGAAGAGCATAAGAATGTGCAAATATGTAGAATTCTCTCCCAGCCTCCAGTACATTAGTGTGTTTGCTCAGCCACAGATGCTGTTCTGAAATACTAGCTTTTGTGGGATCAGGGGGCTGCACCTGGACATCGAGCTGAGCCACTGAGCACAGCTCCGTGCTGGCGGTCACCAGTCGTCGCCTTGCTTTCCATGTGCCTCTGCATGCTTTCCAAGAGCTCTGCTCCCTGATGTTGCCCAGCACAGAGGTGACACTGCTCATCCTGCCTTCCCATCAGTGGCAACACAACTGGATTGCCCCAACTCCTGAAATGCAATGGGTCGTGGCTCAGCAAAGTCGTCCACCAGTTCTCTCAGGACCTGTGGATGTATCTCAGTTCCCTTGAGTTTGTGCACCTTCAGGTTCTTTAGATGGTCTCCGACCTGATCTCCTCCCACGGCTGGTGGTTCTTCATTCTCCCAGTCCCTGCCTGTGCCCCTGCAGTGTGGGCAGTGTGGCTGGAACGTGCCAGTGAAGATCGAGGCAAAACCATCACTGAGTATCTCAGCCTCCTCCATGGCCTGGGTAGCCAGGTCCCCCATCCCCTTCCTGAAAGGACCCACTTTTTCCTGTTCTTCCTATTATCAATGTACCTATAAATGCTTTTCTTGATGCCCCTGACGTCCCTGGCCAGAACTAATTCTATCAGGGTTTAGCTTTCCTAACCTGATCACTGGCTGTTAAGAAATTTCTCTGTATTCCTCTCAGTCTACCTGTCCTTGCTTCTACCCTCTGTAGGCTTCCTCTTAAAAGCTAAGCAAGCAGTAAAATACCTTCCCTTTCAAGTGTTTGAAGTACCATACACTGAATGACCTTTTCATTTTCCATTCACAAAGAAATAAGAAATAACTATTCTTATTTCTGATACCTGTGATTATACCAATAGCTATAACTCAGGCCCATGAAACCCTTTAATGTAATGAGCCGTGCTGGAGAGTCATTCCCCTAAAGAAAAGAGCTCAAGATGATTGACCCGAAATGGCCTCTTCATTTTTTAATGAAAGGAGCTAAATATGGCAAACATTTCCCTGTGCTACTGTCTCTCAACAGACATCTTCCTCATCAGAATCTCCTATGATTAACAGCATTGGTTATTTAATTTTAGGGGGAAACTAGCAAAATGTCTGTGAGAGCTATCTGGGTTTTGCCTTTAACTGTGCAGTGATTTTTCTGTCAGAAAAATGGGGGTTTTCCCTTTACTGATTCCATTGTTTGCATAAGAGAGAAGTAGCCAATTTGGCATCAGGAAGTCATGCTTAGAAATGTATTATGGTAAAAGAGTGGGCACCTTTTTTTGGTTGTTTCACGTTTGGTGTGTGCAGAGACCATTTTTACACTGTCTCCTGCCAGCCTCTTCCCCACAATCACTTTCGTTCTCACCCGCTGGATCTGTTTGCCTGTATCATCTAACACAGCCCTTCTCTAATTTCAGAGATTCTTCCTGTTATAAACGTGTTAGGCTTTTACCTTTACCTTCACCTCAGGGCACTCTGCAGCCAAGCAAGCAGTTTTGCACCCAAATTATATTGAGCTCACCATGAACATATCTGTGTGTGTTACCAAAGACACCAGGAGGTGAGGAAAAAACACAGGAAAGGTAAAGAAAACCATGGTGAAACACTCCAGTCTTTTGACAAGCAGGAAATGCCCATCTTTCCAAGGGACAGACAAAGTTCTGCAGCGTTGGTCCCAAATTTTCTTTTAATGCAGTTCTAACTAGATGGAATAGGCTTTGCAGTGTTTTTCCTGCCCTTCCTGCAGTCTAGCAGAGTGAGCAGAGCTGTGTTTTTGCTACCTGATACCGTTTCACACATATTTCATTCTTCAAATTTTCACCCAAGCAGCTCTAAATTAACACTAGGTAGGTAATAACAGTAGGTTGCCTGCTCAGTGGTTTGCTTTACTCTGGGGCTTACAGACCCCTCCTTGCACGTGGCAAAAATCCTCTGCCTCTGGCTCTGGCTTCTTGGAACGGCTCTGCCTCCCCAGCACAAACACTGCCTGCCTGGTTCTTGCTCTGAAGCTGTTGAAGACACTATTTCATCTGCCAATAATAAAAAAGCAACTGACCTAAGTTACTCTTCTCTGTTCACCTTGCTGTGATGGCAGAGTGCTGACTGTACCGTTATTGCTCTATAAAGTGAAGTCAGATTTATGAGGCAAAATCTATGATGGTGTGATTCCAGCTAGACGAAAAAAAGCCCAGTATGAAAATAGTTATTCATATCTGTGATAGCCTTTGTCACAGAAAAGATAACCCTCCTGAGCTGAAAGGAATAAGATCACTGATGTAAATCAGACTGCTACATTCAAGTCCCTCTAAGTTACTAATGAGCCTGGGAGAACAAGGATTCTTAGGAGAAATCCAGAACAGCAAGACGTAAGTTGTTGGAGCAGAGGGAAGTACTTACTTCAGATGATACTAAACTCTTGTACAGTAGTGCCTGGCTTAAGCTGCTAGGAGCATGAAAGGGAGGGAAGGAAAAAGAAAGAGATAAAAGAAGTAAGAAAGGAAGGTGTGAACAAATGAATGAATGAACAAAAGAAAAGGAGTTTATAAAATGCAGTGTTTCTAACTTGGTGATGTTCATTACTTGAAACGTGATGTTATATTTTGTTGCACTCATTCTAGAAAGAAGAATCATAAAATCTTGGCATGAGGCATTGGTGTAGGCGGCGTTATTTTCTGTGTGTTTTCCCCATCTCACAGAGTTGATGGGATCCTAATTTCAGAGTTTCTAGTAGCAATTGAAAAAACTTTTTTATATAAAATTGTTAAAAAACATATTTTGAGCCAGGCTTCAAATGTAATCACTACAATCACCATAAATCAAAAGAGCACTAGCAGTGTCAGCTTCACTGCCCTTCTAAGGAGGAATCGCTTATCCTTTCTGCCACAGGATGGGGGAACATGATAACTATTGATGGCTCTCTACTTATTAAGTTGTCATCAGACAACATGTTGTCATAAGCTATTATTTTTAAATTGTTATTAAGAAAACATCAAATGGCACTTCTGTAATGTAAGCTGGTAGTTTGAGCCATGGGAAGGTATGTGTTGATATCAAAATTGAACTATATAATGTTAAAATCAGATTTAGTTCATGTTGCTATGTAGAAAATTGATTAAATATTCAAATTTCTACAATCTCCAAAAGCATAACAGTGATTGAATAGTAGGGGTCTGAGTCTTATGTAATTTATACTCATTTTATGTGAATGTAATTCCATATGATTGCTGAAGCACAACATTCCAACTTACCTTTCTGGCAACAGCTAGTGCTAGGCAGGCAGTAGCTGTTCTGAACCTAAATACATAAGATGGAGTTGATGGCCTACAAATTTCTTTTACTGATTTTCCTGCTTTGATGTTCAGAAGACATCAGTAATGTTACCCCTGATTGATACTAGGGTAAGTAAGTTCCAGATCTGTCCATTCTTGTTTGTACTCCCCTTTTGTCAAAAAGAGCAAGAAGTTCAAATAAGATGTGTCTGATGTCCTGTACGTGCTGGGAGAAGAAGCCTGGTCATATTAAGAATTCAGGGATTCTTGACTAACTTGGGGATTGTCTCTATATTGTCATTGTTGGTGTCTGTAGTTTACTTAATTTTTTAAAACATGCCGTATTATTCTTCAGTGTCACAGTACCAGGAGAGCTTTCTTCTGAATCTGTAGGCATTGTTTAGGAGAAAAAAATAGAGTGGTGCTTTATTTCTAGATCTTACTTTAATTAGTTCTTTGATGCTAATGATCCCATTACATTTTGGGAGGTAAGAACCAAACACAACCCAAAGTGCCCTTATCTTAATGCTAATACTTACTTTATACTTCACAAAAAGCCAATTTTATTTGTGTAATTACTGCAACTATACATGATCAAGATATAACGAGGTGATACCATGAGCTAGCAAATACCAACCTCCTCTGAATTCAATAGAGAAACTTTAAATAGGCACTACTGCAAGCCAGCAAATATGCTCCCTTTCTCTAAAATGGGGATAACGTCCTGCTGGAAATGCTCTTTTGAGTCTAGTTCTGGCACTTTTGTGGTATAATTTAAAATTATAAGGTGGGGATACCAGTATGCTCCTGTCCTGCTGCCTCTAAATGGAGCCGTCGTTAAATGTGGTTTGATTTGTCCTGCTCTTACAGTTAATGAAGACTGGGTGGTATTTCAGCAGGGCTAATGCTCTTGGTCCTTGTTATTAATTCCCCTGCAAGTACTCGCCTTTTTCTAGACTTTCCAGTCAGTCCTGTAGGATGTTAAAAAATGTTTTGATACATATGTTAGTTGTTTTAATCGTAGAGCTATAAAGAACTAAGTCAAGAAAAGCCTCTCAAGTAATACACAGGAGTTAGTTTATAAAGTAAGTAAAGCTGAACCACTAAGTAATAGTGACCACAATATAATTAACTTCAACATCCTCAGGGGAGAGATTGTACAAAAAATGAGGAAGCTAGTTAAAAAGACCCTAAAGTCAGAAGTGAGGAAATTAAAATCCTTCGACTCAGCATGGAGGCTACTTGAGCAACCATAACAGGGTAGCAGAAGGCGAGCATAATCCCAAACAAACACGGACGCTGACAAGCAAAAACAAGCCATGGGGCTGCAGGAAGGTTCCCCCAGACTGTAGAGTCAAACATGTATTTTTCTGAAGGTGGAATTATAACTTGTGAAGTCAATAGGGATAAAACACTGTGGCTAAGATACCCAGTGGAGATTAGAAGGATGACAGAGGATTTGAGGAGCAGATAGCCTGACATGAAAATAAGAATTTTTCAAGTATTAAGAAGCAGCAAGCCTGCAAGACATTTTATAAGTCCAGTGGGCTATTTGGTAGAAAAGTAAGAAAACTAATGAGAATACAGTGTCACTGAAATGAAGGTAAATTAATTGTTTGCATTAGCATTTCCACACAGAATTTAGGGAAAAATAGATATACCAAATTTTCTCCTGTTATGTAATATGGAAGAGGTTTTGTCAAACACAGGAATTAAAAGATGTGCTGGAACAAATTCATAAATTAAATAAAAACAGGCTGGAAAGTAAATAAATAAATTCTAAGGGGATTTAAAAGAGAAATTTCCGAACTACCAACAAGAACAGACAATCTGATTAAAATCAGTACGCATAGTAAAGCAGAAAGCATTTATCCCCTAAAAGGTGTGAAGAGTAGTTCTGGAAATGTCAACACAGAGATCCATATACATAAGAAATATAAACGAGTTAAAACAAAATTGCCCATCCCTTAAGTTAGAATGATGTGATCAGAATTCAGAGGCCTGTTCTGAAAGGACGTGCTTCTCCAGCCCTCCATTATAGTGACCTCCAACAAATCTGCAAAGCTGTTTGAGTGTTTTAAAATGTACTCATTTCCAACTGGAAATGGTCTCACAGGAGGCAAGTGGTAGAATGAGAGGTAAAGGTGAGACCTGCGTGGGCTGGAGGCGTAGGAGTGCTCTGGGCTGGGCAGCAGCACAGAGCCAGGGCAGTCTGGGCTCACTGGCCAGCCTGTTCTCAGGAGAAACAGCCAGCCCTCATGGCCTGGGATCTCACCCCAAAATGAGAGGGATTCATCTCTCTCTGCAAAGGCCTTTTTCTCTCTATGAGGTTAAGAGCTCGCCGTAGTTGCAGGATATTAACTACTGCTCACTCCTACGTGTGTGAGCAGAAATGAGCCATGTCCCAACTACCTGGAGCTAGGGAGGGCTTTCCCTGGGAAACATTCTGAGGATTCTGATAGGGCTCATCATTTCTGGGAACAGGCCACTGGTTTAGACACTGGTTTGGCTACTGATAGAGTGGGGCATTTTATATTCTCCTGGGTAGCTGTAGAAGATACTGGTTTTCACAATTAATAAGACTGCAGTTTAAAAATTATCTAATATTGTCTTTCTCTATAAAATGTTTCCAGAATCAGCAAAGTAAGTGGCAAAATTCTATGGTTTAGGAGACTGATGTTTTTGCATTAACTTGGCTATCTATTAGATAACCAAAAACTGTTGGAAAGAAAACAAAGGATGTTATAAAGTGACCAGCAAAGAAACAGAAAGTTGAAAAAAAACATAGTAAATATGATAGTTTATTGAAATAATGCATACCAAATTCTGAGAAACATTTGGGGAAAAGGAACCTGCAGTGTTTTTTGGGAGAGTACATGTTGCTCAAGTTTGCATAATTAATTTTCTATAACTGAGAGGTCTTGATATTCAAATTAATTCTATTTCTTTGTCAGGATTATAATGTTACCTTGCTATGCTGTTACCAATGTTCTGATACAGTTGAATATGCTTCTGTCTCTAGAGAATCTCTTGTGTTTGCCATCCTTTGCTGCCTTGTGTCAGAGTTGACGTGGCAGTGGTGCTGCTCTCTGAAGTCACTTGCTGCCCATCAAGCACGCAGGCATGAGCACAAGCGGTGAGTGTGGCTGTGGGAGGGGGTTACAGATCTAGAATGAGAGCTGTGGTACTTGCACACAAACCTCTCTAGGAGGTGAATGCCTGAGGCAGGCTGATCTGTGTACAGCACAGACTTCTCTGTTAAAGCTGAGAGATACTGTTCCAATTTTGTCCACCTTTACATTTCATCATTCAGAATTTTTGACTGAGATCTAAATTTTGAGGTCTTTCTTGATCTCCCTGACCTTGTGTTTTCATGGTTCTTCAGTTGCCTCTGTAATAATTTCTACACTTATCCTTCGTCCTGACGTCACATCTCCAACTCTTTGAAGATATTTAGCGGAATTATGGGTTTTTGCTGCCTTCTCCCCCTTCCAATCCAGTCTTATTTTGGTGTAATCTCACAGTCAAACAGATTCAGCTATCATCCCTATGTTCCCAATTGTCAGATCCACTTATTTATTCCGAGCCTGTCTTCTCCTGTTTGAAGTGAAGTCTCACTTTGTCTTCTTGAATGTCTTCGTAGATACCTCACCATCATCTGCTATTCAGAAAGGGACTAAACAGAATTCCTTCCCTCTTTCCTGCTCTGCAGTCTTCCCCCACTCGTTCCTTAATCACTGTATACATACTGCATGTCATTCAGCTTCTCACCGTGTATGGCCAATGCCTCTGGTTTGAAAATGTATTTAACTTGAAGAATGTCCAAAACACTTTACAGAAACCAAAAAACCCAGCAAGCCCCCAGAGGGTAGTTGGACCATGGAGCGAGCAGAAGGTGGTGCATTGAGAAGCCTGCCTGTGGCAGCTCTGTCACTACAGCAAAGGCAGAGCAGCACTGGAGGAAAGGAGAGCTCGTGCATCGCCCCCGGGGGCCGGGACTGTGACCTGGCCTCCAGACAGGAGAGGAGTTCACCTGCCAGGGCCCATTCAGTCCTCTGCAGCTCCTCTGCAAAGCTCCTCTGCAAAGCCTCCCAACGGGGGCTCCAATTACTGCCACCTGTACTGGGGAACATTTTTTTAGAGACCTGCCAAAAGCAACTGGAATAAGATTCTCAGATTAACTTTACACAGGCCGCAGCTCCCAAGCCCTTGATCATTTTCATTCAAGGCAGATTTTGACTGCAGTATGTAGGAGTTTTTTGCTAATGAAGAATCAGGTCCATCCTTTTGGTAATTTTTTATCATTACCTGGTTCCTATCCTGCTAGCCACTTTCCAGTCTGTATTTTTATTACTTTTCCTAGAAATTAGGAATAGTAATGTTTACTACTTCTGTTAAGTGCTTATAGTTATATCAATAAAAACCAGGTAATATTTAATTTCTAGAATTACCCACCTGCCACTGAACTAACAAAGCCCATATAAATCATTCCAAATGAGCACCTTGAGAGATGTCAAGTCCCAAGTTAAGCATTATAAATGCTGGAAAATGCAGAACAGAAACTAAAAAACTAACTTTTTATTAAAAAAAGAAAGTGTAATTATTCACAGATATCAAATCACACTAGTATGAGAAAAACAGAGGGAAAAATTGCTTAGTAGTCATCCAACCCTGACTTTGGGGTGGTGTTGTCCCATGATTATTGTCTTTTGGTAGGATGCAAATATAAACTATAGACAGAGAGAAAAGAAAAGAAAAGAAAAGAAAAGAAAAGAAAAGAAAAGAAAAGAAAAGAAAAGAAAAGAAAAGAAAAGAAAAGAAAAGAGAAAAAGAAAGAAAACTGAGCTGAAATTAGCCTCCTGCTCAGAGGGCACTGGGTTATCTTGTCCATTTCTTATCCAGATATAGTAGAAAAATAAGCTTAAAAATGTATGTAATTCTCAAATATACTTGAGCCAGAGCATATTAACTGTTAAACTATCACTTATTTGTACTGACCACTGTTTAAAATACAGGAGAAAGCATTAGCATTGTAAATTGTTAATTGGTTATGTTGATCCCAGGAGCCAGGCAGACATCCTTTGTGCTGATCAACACTTAAAGCTGAATTATGTTGCTTAAGTATATGATTAGGACAAAGCACAGTAAGATTTGTAAATAAGTAAAATCATTGATAAAATACGAAGAGGGGAAGCATAAAAATATGAAGCAGTATCTTCTGTTTGGGAACTGATAGGTGTTGGAGCAAATGCCGACTTTGTCGGGGTGACTAACACAAGGAGCAGTGCCGGTATTTCACATCTGCCCCGAGCTCTGGCTCACCTCAGACAAAGGCGTAGCACGCACAACTATTTTAAGAGAAATTGCTCCTTGCCATGTAAATTCCTGCTAACCAGTGATTACTCACAAATACTCCATTGAGGAAACTCTAATCATTAAGTAAACCATTTAAAAGCTGAAGTAGAAAGTGCTGATTGCTCACCAGGCTGCTCAGATACAGGACTCCTTGCCAGTGTAACAACATATTCGGAAATAACTGGAGTGCCCATTTTGTCCCTTGTAATGAGGTAGTGAGGCCAGAAGTGGTAACTGGTGGAAAGACAATGAGGACAGGAACAGCTTCTGTTGCTAATCCAGGCATTGTCCCTACTCCATGGGGATAGCAGAGGACTATAATCAGTATCTCGTACTACTGCAAAACATATTCTTTAACAGATATTGTTTAACACGATGCCAACTACATGGATCTGCTCTGAACCCAATACTTCTAATAAGTTTTAAAACCAAGTGCTTCCTACCTCTGAGTTTCTGGGTTTCCTTCCCCTTTCCCCCTTTTTCTAATCCCTGCCCTGCTGGTGGCTGAACAAAACAAAGCCTGTTTCCCTGTTGCTGGCGCGGTGCTTGCAGGAGTTCCCGCGTACCTGTGGCGTTTGCACGCTCGCCCGGCGGCCGGCGGTGTGCGGCGCCCTGCCCTGCCCGGGATGCCATGGCCCGTTGCCGTCCCCTCGGAGCGGCGCGGGCGGTGCCGGCTGCCCGCAGGACCCGGGCGGACCAGGCTGGATTTAATGAGCGCGTCTTCACTGACAGATTCATTATTTGTGTTCGGTCGCTTCAAGTCAAAACTGATTAGTTACACTTACTGCAGCAAAGATTTAATGATTTTATTGTTTATCTTCAATTTATTTTGATTAACATCTCCGTTCTTTTCATTGCAAGTGCAATTAGGTGTAATATAACAGCGACTACTTTAATTTTGCTGAAATTAAGATGAATAAGTGACGGATTATGGCACTTTGTTGAACAAATAAATCATAGTTAAGAGGACTGTATTAGTAATAAATGAAAAAAACAGGCAATCTAATTAAAATGCATGGAGCTGATTGTTCAAGTTTCCAGAAATGTAATGAATTTTCACTTTAGAAATCAACTAGATTTCAGTGTAGTACTTATGTATTGACAGTAAGATGACAGAAAGGGACATTATTGTGTAAATCATCTTAATTTCTTTTGTTATATTGGTAGAAGGAAGTACAAGTACAAATGAAGATGCACATTTAAATTTCTTCAGGAGCTAGGATGATTTTGTCAGAAAACACTGCAATTAAGGTATGGTAAAAAAAGAGACTGAGGGACTGAAATGAGGGGAAAACTCATTAGTTCAATTCTCACATGTTCAGACTTCAGCATTTTCTGCAACAGATGAATATTCTCCAGATCCCAGGCACAATTTTCTTTTAAGTTCATAAGATTCAATTCACTGCCACACAGCAACAGCCTCAAGAAGCGTAAGATGGAAGAAAGAGCTAACATGAAGAAAACTGCACTCAACAAACAGTGAGCAAATCAAGATTGCTCTATCCAAGCATCCCCAAATCATGGGGCAAGTAGCAGGGCAGCAATCCCAGAGCCAGCTTACTGTGGGGGTCGTATGGGCTTAACTTCTGATTGAGGAAAACCAAGAGGAAAACGAACCCTTCAGAATCAGAAACTTTATCTCTCTGATGTTTAAAAGACCTTGTATTTGACAGGACAGCTTTGAAGATAAAGACCGAAGCACTCTCCAGCTCCAGGCTGTTCAGCACCCCACACTGCTGTCTGCAATGCACTTCACTTCAGTTTCACACAGTTCACTCGTGGCAGAAAGGAGACGGGGAGACATTTCTGAGTGTATTGTGCTGTACTTTTAATCCCACTGTGTCTGGCCCAGGCTCTCTTTACAGAGCCTGGAAGTGCTGGGCTCCGTTCTGCACATTTCCATCATCCCTCTTTCCCACCCCAGCCCACACTGGTCAGTTGCTCTCAAATGGCCAGCATGCAAATCTGTGAGTGGAAACATGCACTGCCTTCCCTGGCTGCAGGGACGGGGTAGCTCTGAGCCAAGAGGGTGGCACTGGAGACGAGTGCAGATGAGAAGGGACTGCTCCCTTTTCCTTAACGTGCAATGTTCTTTTTTGGCGGTGTGTAGGAGAATTTTGTTCCAGGGATTAAGGTTAAAGAAGACTTAGACAGAGCAAGATATACTCTGTTTAGACCTTGTTTTGATTTTTTCCACCTATGTATTAGGAATTGGGGGGGCGTGGCAAGGAGAGAAGAGAGGAGGAAACAGAGAATGCAATTCCTAGGATCACAAAATCTGCAAAAGAGTACTTTGTTCTTCCTAAACTTCTAACCCTCTTCTTCTATTACTGTTTCTCTCGTAACCACTTTAAAACACTTTTTCAGATATTCAGAAGAAAGTCAACATTGAAAGAAGTACTTATCAGGATTTAGTAGCAATTTTTGAGGGTTTTTTCCTACCTCATTTAGAGCTTTATTAGTGTGCACTCCTTGAAACGCAAGAATTTCAGTAGCGATGCAAATTTGTTCCTGATAAGGAACTTCCTCATAGCTTTAAAAGGGACCTAATATTGTATTTTAACAAATGTCTGCAAAAAACAGAAAATTGAAAAATAATTCCTGTCCTATGGGTGTAGCGGGAAAAAATCACCAAAGCCAGTTTTTTAGTAGTGTAAAATAAATAAAGGGAAGTAGGAGGTGAAGTGAGCATCTTGTAAGGCCTCCTTTCTTTGTCCCTGATCAGATCAGCTCATTACATTAAAATAGGTAGCTCTTCCTAAGAGTACAAAATCATATAAATAGATAAATCCAGGTTCCTTTAGCAAGGCAGTATACCAACTTATTTGCAAATGTTTCTGGTTCTCTCAATTCCTCTTCTAATATTGGTTTTCAATATTTAATAAATAAATAGATGGTAGGTAAGACAGAGCAAGAGGGGGAGATAGAGAAGAAATGATGCTAATGACCCAATCAACCTGTAAAAAGCAGCCCTGCTCTGACTGGAGCCCCCGTCATCAGCTGAGTGTCATGCAGGAGAGCCGAGGAGCCGGGGGAGGCTGAGAGGGCTTGGTGAGCTGGAGACTGGCAGCACCATTGGTTTGAAAGGGCCGTGATTGATTTGTCACCAGAGGCCCATTTGAGTGGGCGAAAAGCCCTTCTGATCTCAATCTCTCTCTGCCTCCTTACCTCTGCTGTCCCCTCTCTGCCTTGGGAGGCTGGCACAGCAGCCGGGCAAGGGGGCTCCAGTTGGGGCTGACACACAGCAAAAGGGTTGAAGGTCACGGCTGCTGAAACTCTGTAAGGACTGACAGGGGACATCCATCCAGCTCATCCTGCTTCTCACTTTCTGTCTTGCCTTTAGAGCTCCAGAGGTTTGCAAAGCCCCCAGTACACATCCACACAGATACACCAGCACTGCCTTCCCCAAGCAGAGACACAACCAAAGGCTCTCTCTGCCTCTCTCCTTCCCTCTGCCTCTGCCTCTCTCGCACACACTCACACACACACTCACGCACACACACGCTCTGTCTCCCCACCCCTTCCACCTTCCTGTTATCTGTGGCTGGCAGAAACCTCTAGATCTACAAATATTAATTACAAAGGACAACGAAAGGTAAGAAGGCGTCAATTATCCAAAGGTGTCGTGATGTTATTTCAAGTCAATTGCAAATATGTGAGGGGGAAGATTTCGCCCCAGTGATTCCTGTCTGCTTGGCTGATGGGGACCGGAGCTGATTCCCTCCCAGAACTGCTGCAGCTATGCCTTAAACCACACACTTTCCAGCAGGAGCCATCAGCATGGGCCTCTCTGAATTCTCTTTTTATTTCATTCATTAAGGGCATTAGGCAAGTTGGAATTTGTATGAAAAGGATCCTATGGGAATACTGTCTCCAGGGTAGGTATTTTCATGACTTTCCACATCCTGGGGCTCTCTCTGTATCTCGTCTCTTTCTCTTCTGTTAGATGGAGCTTTAAAGGAGGCTGCCCTCATCTTCCACCTAATCTGGGGAAAGGAAATATTTTGAGCTGCATATATCGAGTGACAAAGTATTTTATTTATTTTATAAAGTGGAAGCTACTAAGAAATTGTGGGACCTTTCCTGCTTAATTTTGTTAATGGGCTTTGTTATTATCATTATTATTCCTATTCCTGTTTTCAGATTTTTCTCACACAGGAGTTTCTAATGACAATTGCCTTCATTATCAAAAAAGAAAGAGATAGCAGACTGGACAACAGCAAAATATTATTAATCAAACAAAGGCAGGGTTTAAATTAAAAGGTCTGTTGTGTTCTCATAAAAGCAGGACAATCTCAGTACTCTAGCTCATTTCACTTGGCAAAAGAACGTGGCATCAGTTTTTTAACTTTAAAATAGTTTAATGAACACGAATGGAGAAATAATTTTTCTGTGTATTTAGCAGTCTATAAAGAAGAGAGAATGCTTTAACTTTGATCGCCACAATTAGTTCCCTGGGTATCTAGAGGGGAACAGGGCAGCCCTGGGAGCCTCAGTTCTTTAGATACAAAAGCATTTAGATCGCTTTAGAGCAGTTAATCCTGAGACTGGCTAGGGTCCCTTTTGTTTTCTAACTCCATTGTGGGTTTTGTTCAGTTTTTTCTATTCGCATGATTGACTGCCCAATGGATGCTAATTATCCAAATGTCGCTTCTGTCCTTTGAGTGACTTTCTATGTATTATGGGCAACTGTCATGCATTCTGTCATTCTATATCATATTACATGTATTATCATATGAAAATGGTACTCTGCATAAAGGAAGGTGTCTGAACCAGCAGATGCTGCAGATATTTAGAGGACTTGCCTAATTTGAATGGATTTTCTATAGAAAAATTGGTCAGAAAGCATATAGGGGAGAGTCAGAAATTGAAAGTTTACCAGGTAATTATTTTTGTCCTTTTGCTGTTTACATGATAATGTACAAGGCATTAACTGTCTCTGCTTCTGAAATCTGCAGCCACCTTCCTCCTCCCGAACCAGGCAACCCGTCTGTATTTATTAGAGTATGACAGCTTAAGCTAATTAAACTGATATCTGTCTAAAATAATAAGCCCAGAAAGTTAGAATAAACATTATGATTATAAGCAGAAAAGGCAGCTGTACAAATGTAGCATCAGTGTTATATTTTAATGATAAACTAAAATTCCTGTATGAAAAACCCTGGATGTGGAATTATGAACAATAATAAAGTCCGCAAAGAAATTTTTCACTGTAAATATTTTTTGCTTAGATCTTTATCTCTTTCCATGATATTAATAAGGCTGAGGGCTAACACAGCTGCAAACGTGAATATTTTTTATTTTATACATATGTGAACATATATTTAAAAGGATATCAAGGGAAAGATTTTTACTGCAATTTTTCCGCTAAAATAAACTTAACACACCTCAGTGTAATGTGCATGCCAACACTTAACAGGAATGCAAGATTTATAACGATAGGGCTTTTTAGATTTGCACTCTGGGGTCCATTGAATCCATAGGCACATCCAGAGTTGCCTATCCAAAATGTTAGGATAGTGTTTTATATTTGCCATTCATATGAAATACTGTGGATATATAACACTGAAATTCATGATCTTGAGCTTCATCAAATATATGTGCAATAAGTTTCCATTAATGGTAAAGCTAAATCATGGGAAATATGTGCTTTAGGAATAACACAAAGATGCCATAGAAAGCCTTGCTCTGCTGTATCAAGGTGCTTTGAAATTTTCCATGATCAAATATACATGATCAAGCTGTGCTTGTTAGGGTACGAGGGGCTCCAAATGGTCAATGGCTATTGATCAGGCTGTTAAGTATTTGTTCGTGATTCTTTCTATCCCAAAAGGTTCAGGGAAATGAACAGTGAAAAATTGCATCAGAGTCCACCTTTGTTTGAGATTGATGTATCAAAACAGAGTATTCATTTGCCAAGCCTATTGGAAAAAATGTGTAGTAAATTATGACATAAAGACTCCAAGCCTAGAGTATTTCCCTTTTTTTAATTACCTTTGTAAAATTTTAAGTGCTAATTAAAAATGTAGAGACAGAGTCTTTGTAGGACATGAATAGTGAATTATTGATAAGAGCAGATTTACACAGCAAAAACAGAGATACAATCATAGCTCATCAGTTGACCTTTACATTTTGCTCACGCCAATTTTTTTTTAACTGAAGTTGCAATAACAGTGATCCAGGAGAATCCATAAGGTGAAAATGGAAATTTCTGTTACTCTTAGAAAATAGCAAATCTTACTGGGATCAGTAAGTTGCTATCTTTTAGTAATTGAATACATATATACTCCTCATGAAGAGTTCAAATTAAACGTGGTAGGGTTTTTTTTTTAATTATAATGTCATTTGGCAAACATCTCAAAATATTTGAATAATAATTCTTTCTTCTTTCTTGAGATTTCTACAGTATGTATTTCTACAAGTTCATCATATATATTGTTTATTTTTAAAATTATCTGTAAAGTCGGTTCCGTAATTCAAAATATTACACATGTTGAAAGAGAATGCTAATGTATAATTCTTGCAAAATCATACAAGGCATACTTTATTTGGTTTCATAATACCATACATTACATAAATTCATAAGATCTTTCCTGAACAGAGAAATCTCCGAAGAAAAACTTACTGCAAACTAAAGAAAACTACTGAACACAAAGAATTATTTCTGCAGATATTTGCCTCTAAGAAATTATAACATATGTCTGTGTCTGAATCTGCAAATAGATAGATGGTTACACACACATATGTTCATCCACACACACACAGCCTCATACTGTGATATATCTTATACATATTTATATAAACAAATTTACATACTGCATCTTTGGAAATCTTCAAACCAGCAATACATATTTTGTGCTTCATCTTCAGGTGGTAATTCCCTTAAAATTACTTAATATTTTCC
The DNA here is from genome assembly GCA_013400175.1 of Phainopepla nitens. Taxonomy (NCBI): domain Eukaryota; kingdom Metazoa; phylum Chordata; class Aves; order Passeriformes; family Bombycillidae; genus Phainopepla; species Phainopepla nitens. The sequence goes on along the minus strand of VXBQ01009989.1, from coordinate 337,426 downwards.
AAATGAGAGTTGAGTTGAAAAGAGTCAGCCACGCTTATACGAAAAGTTTGGGAAGTCCAAAATGGGCAGAACGTCCCGGATTGGTGGGAGGTGCCCTCTCACCTTCTCGTGCCCGACCTGCACTCAATGGATCTGCTCCTGTCTGGGAGCGGGCAGTGCGAGCCAGAGGCAGCGCTGCAGCAGAGCCTCAGCGCTTGCAGAGTTCCCAGCGCTCCCAGCTGCTAAAGAAAATCATCTTACTCAAGCCCATTTCTAGGATTTCTCTGCCACTGTTGCAGTTGGCGTCCCGGCTGACTCCTTTAGCTGGCGGCCTTCGCACGAGGAGCCCCGCGGGGCCCTGCCGCTCCAGCTGCCCAGCTGCACCCAAAGTTTGTCCGGCCGTAGCTGCTCCTGCGGGGAACGCTGCTGCACAGCCAGCCGCGCCATTCGGGTGTCCAGAGAAGGGCCCGCGGTGACAAAATATTGACTGCATTTGGCATTCACTTATGGAGGATGACGTTAGTGCCACAAAAATCCCTGTGATGTACAGGGAATAGTTAATTAATTAAAGGACCTGCTAATTGCTACTTGAGGTACTGTGCAGAGCTGATGAAGAGTGCTTGGTGCAAGGTTAGGTTCTCAGTTTGGAGTGAACATTTTCATTTAAAAGATTTCTTTAAAGTACATCCTAATTTTTTTAATGTTTTTTCAGGTTACTGTATCTAGTTCAGACTCAAGTGTTCAATTGAGCTTCAATTAATTATAATATATAGTCAGGGTTCTTTAGCTGGGATAGATTGATGGAGAAGCTTTGTTTCATTTGGTGCAGGTGGCACTGTTTAATAAGCACAGGAGAGAGTGAATAATGTAGTGTTTGCAAAGAGAAATAAATGCAAAATAGAGAGGTGCAATTAGATCAGCGCAGAGAAATAAAGGATTAATATTAAATGGTCAGGTATCTTGCAAATATCAAATAAAATAGTAATAAGCATCCAGTTGAAAACTGCCATTTTAATTTATGACTATCTAAAAGCACAGCTTTAAAATACATCTAGTGAGCAAATCTTCTGCCTTCATTGGGCAGGCACATTTCAATATCTGGAAAATACCAGACTGATAATTTTTCAACTCTACACATTGTTTTTCTGATACTAAAGTCTAAATAGATTCTAAATTTAAAATACAAACAACTACTTCAAAAATTAATTTCTAAATTGTATTATAAAATGCCTTAACCTTTGGCATTCTTTTTTTTTTTTAATTGGAGCTATGTTATACTGGGGAAAAAATTACCCCATGGAAAATTAATCTGGGAAAACTTGTAAATCATTATCAGTAATGTACTAGCCAATGAGGGGCTTCTTTGCATGCACTAAAGATGAAATAAAGTTGCAGAAGATTGTTGAAAAGAACAACAAAGTTGATGATTAAAAAAGTAAAAAAGCCCATGAAAATAAAAATCTTCTAATGGCATACAAAACCCCAAACCAAGTAGGTACTCCTGAAAATAACAAATAAGAAGAAAGAGGAGAAATGTTATTTGACTTAAAAAAAAAAAAGAAAAAAAAAGGGTCTGGGTATCTGGTAGCTAAGAGGATAGTCCTGTAAGCTACTTAACAAAAGAATGTAGAAGTATTAGGCATTTCAGCAACACTTCTGCATCTAAGAATTTCAGCTGTAGACAGATTTTCCACAGACGATTCCCCCCTACTGCTAACCTCTTAAATATATCTATAAAATACAAAATGTTCCAAATCACCTCCAATAAAGGAAGCTTCCTTACATTAAATGCATTGAATATTTGTGTTAGAAATCTGAAGTGCTTTCTGATGTGGTTAAATTCACAAAGAAATGTGGTTGTAGAACAGAAAGGAATGTATTGAGCACATCACTCTGAATATTTGCAGATGGATACAGAGCTGAGGAAGTTTGCTTATAAAGTATGGAATTAATCATATTCTTAGGCTCTGAATATTCACAGGAGGCGATACCATCGGAGTCTTTTCCCTACAAACCTTGTTTTTGTTATGTGGCCGTGTTTACCAAATCCCCGCTGCACCCAATGGGGGCAGGCTCCCGGACCTCGCGGATTGGTCGGTGCCGAAGTTGTAAAATCTTTATGAGGGAGTGTTGCCTGGCCCCTTGGGCCGGGCTGCCCGCTGGGGCTGCCGCGGCCGCTGCGCTCACGGGGGCTGCAGGGACAGCACGGGGGGGCTGCGAGCACAGGCAGCCCCCAGCTCAGCCCTCACCTGTGTTTGGGCAGAGCAGGCTTCACCCGGAAAAACAACCTTCCCCGCTTTGGTCAAGAAATAAAAATCTCTCCATTTACCTTAAAAACCTGTTCCTCCCAAGTTACGATCATCTCAGCTCCAGCTGTAGAGCAGTAAGATCAGTCTGTAGTAAATAGATTAAAAAAAAGATTAAGAAGCAGCTACACTGCCAGATGCAAAAAAGAGACATTTTTGCAATCTTTGCCATGTTCTGTGAGTGAATTTACTGAATTTCTGGTAATTACCACTTCATATTTTGTAAAAGTTATTCTATTTACATTATTTATTATAGTAGATGCTTGTCAGGCAATCAGATCTAAGCACATCCCCACAAATGTATAGTCCTCAAAATGAAACTCCAAAGCTATCTTAAATATACAGCTACTGACCTTCAGAATCGTGTTTTCTTTACCAATTCACTATAATAAAAATGAACATTTTGTCATCACTTTGGGAAACTGTGCCAAACACCTTAAAACACATGTCACATGCCAACTTTACTTCATTTTTCTCCTCAGGGAACAGATACATCTGGAATCATAATCACAGATAAAAACCTTGACAAAATTGCACATGAGCCCAGCCCTTCTCTCCAACACCTACCTTTTCATAACATTTAATACAATATTAATATCGGTTACTAAAAAGGCTTCCAACCTTTACATTTCTGACATAACATGTTCAAACCCATATTTCACACTTCTTGTTCTGTTTTAAGTTCAGTGGATTTAACAGGACTCTGGAGAGAAGATCATGTGGTTGAAGATTTCCCTCCCTCTTTGACACCCGTAGAGGCAGTTTTGGAATTGTTTAAATAGCTGTGGCTGTATAAACTGAAATATGTGAGACATTGGACATCTTATTTCTCTCTCTCATCTAGGGATACGTGCTTGTATTTTCCTCTGAAATCATTTGCTTGTACCAGGGCACAACAATTTCAGCACAACATCTGGGCAAAACCTTCGGAATATTTTCCTTTTAAGCTGCATTATTTCTCTTTCCTGCATATGCCTGGTTTACCAGACAAATACAGTTAGCTAGTGTATATAATAATAGTATTTGGTCTTTTTTATCTGTGATTGACAGTTTTTCAAATCAAAATAAAACACATTCTTAGTCGATCATCTTCTTGAGAGTGCGCTCCTGTTTTAAGCTCAGTTTGCTTCTGAAGACAGCCAGGGATCTCACTCCATCAGGGGTAAAGGATGGAATTATAGATCCAGCAGATCCCATACTCTCTGAAAAATGCTTGGCTTAATATTTCATAGCCAATTCCTGGACTGATATTTTTACTGCATGCTTTTATCAAACACTCATCGGCTGGTATTGGAAAGAAAAAGAATCGAAAAACTTTGAAAATTTCCATTTATGATTGTGTTTGTAATTAATCCCATGCTGGAAGTACCTCGGGCAGCTCACTGTATGGCTTTGTTCATGTCAGAATGGGGAGAGCAACCTCTTTTTGTTACATATTTAACAGCTTTGAAAGACATTTTTTTAAACAGCAAATGTACTAGACAGCTTTAAAGCAGAGGACATTAAATAGGGGCCAATTATTCACTCAGCAGCTCTACGTGCATCAAAAACATGCATACCACCAAATTTTCCTGAGACAAACCACTTAAATTTCCCATGACTCAGATACCACTTCTGTACTAACTAGATAAGGATAGCAATCATTTGCAAAAAGAAACAGATATAACATGTTTCCTACCCTGGAATACTGAAAAAAATGTCTTTTAAAAGACATTCATTTACAGTTTGGGGACAGCATGTGTGGCAAGAAATGTCCTATTTTTAAATGGAACAGTGTTCCTTGTTAAGATAATTTCATTATTCTCTTTCACTTCAAAATGACCCAAAGTGTCTAACTCAGTATATAAGAAGTGCAGAAGGTGATCCATGAATGGAGTAATAATTTGCCCGAACCATTTCAAGTCAGTCCACGGAGCTGCTGGTCTGTCTGCAGCAACTCGGGGAGAGGAAGAGCTGAGCTGAGCTCCACTTGCTGACAGGAAGCAAACTGGCTCACGTTTTAGGAGAACAACATCATTGCCTAGAAAAAATGAAGAAGAGACAAAATATATAAAACGGGTTAATGTTGTAGTTAACTTGCAAATCAAGTAAATCTGTTGGTACAGTATTTTAGAAATAAACGATAACAGCATCACACCAAACACACATTTCTGAACATATACGCGTTCTGATTTTGATTTAATGGTATCTCAGCGTCAACTATTGCCTCCTTTGCTGGTACACACTTCCTGATGCCTACTGTGAAGGGTGCCCATATTTACAACTGAGTAAGATGATTAATTACACCTTGTCAATCACGGTGCATGAAGACATAACACCACAGCAGACAATGAAGAAGATGCCTGAAGCTACAATTACATTTTAATTCATAGTTTATTGTATGTTCCCATATATTGCAGTCTAATAACCGTAGGGGCATCGAAAACATATGAGATATCAATCACTCTGCCCCCTGGTCTTTCATGTTTATATTATTCCACATTCTTTAAATTACCATAAGTAGTTACTTATTTTCTAAGCTTTCTCCTCTTCTCTCTTACCTTTTGCTTCCATTTATCTTTTATTCTTAGTGTCTTTATCCAACAGCTATAAGTATTTGATGGAAGTTTGTAGCTCACTTAAAATCTGTAACAGACAACCTGAAACCCAGCAATTAGCAAAGACAGCTTAGACTTGTGTTCCTTTGTTGAAGGAGGCGTTGAATCTTTTGTTCTGATTTAGTCACGGTAGCTGGGTGGAAGCTGGTACCTCATTATGTGGTTGGTCTGTTTGTCTGGTAGGTAGCAGATGGTACTGGAGATGACGTTACCAAGAGAGGCAGGGTAGAGAAACTCAAGACCTGTGATTTGTTCACCTGTCACCTATAACAAAATACAGGTTAAAAGACTTTATTATTAGCTGCACCATTTTTTAAATGAAAAAACTCTCATTTCAAATGAGCCTGCATTTCACTCTGAAGACGATTTTGCTCCAGCAATTTTTCTGTGGCTCATTATTTGAAAGTATCCTTGATTTTATTCTGAACAATGTAAATGTCATTCATGTGTCAGTGTGTACATTAGCAGCTTTATGTTTACATTCTGTTACTCTCCTTGTGTTTTGGTAGCAAGGGTTGGATGTCTTCTTGTGTTTGTATATCCATTAGAAGATAATCAGAGATACCCTGTGAACTCGAGGCCGTGCCATACTTTTTCAGTGTGCTCTTGGTGTTATTGGTTCCATCCACCGAGGCAATTCTGTAATATAAAATACTGTATCTTAATTCTGCTAAATGCCTAAAATCTTTTTGATAATTAGCAATGTCAGATAGAGTGTACAAATCCATGACCTTTCTTGACTGCAAAAAGTACGTAATCAATTCTGTGACAGGGAATTACTCTGGTGCTGAAATGCCTGAGGATAGTACAGTGCACAGCTGTGAGTCAGGGTAGCTGCAGCATTGCCTGAGCAAAGGTGAGCCAGCGCTGTCCCACCACGGGCTCCGTGCTGTCCGGTGAGCAGGGATCCACACTGCTCCTGGAGGCAAAGCTCCCAGCACAGCCGGGGCTTCAAAACCTCTGGCAGCTGTACGCAGCAAGGGAAAGGTGATTTGATCGAGGTGAATACGATAGAGCGCTAATGGTGCTGCAGGATTCTAATCTGAATTCAAACATGAACTTCCATTGCTTCCAAGGCCTGATTTTAGGACAGACTTTGGATAGTTCCCACAGATGCTGAATTAGCTTGCATTCTGTATAGTTTCTTGAGGGGTCTTGTGGCTATTTCATATGCATTTCTACAAGAGGCACTTTGTTCTCCTCTGTGACATGCAAATGTCTTTAACTACTCAGAGCAATCCCAATAGAAAGATGATAAAAAGCCTCAATAATTGTAAGAATGGAATGCATAAACCCAGCAAAGTTTGACTATAAACAGAAGAATTCCAATTTTAGCAAGGATAATCTTGACTGTACTACACCTGTAAGAGGCAAATCGCTCTGTCAGAAAACAACATCTGATGGGAATGAGCAGAGTGATGTAATAATTCATAGTCACAGATGAGGCGGCGAGCCTCATGATCTCGGATGTGCACTCAGATTTTCCTTCCGTTGTGCTACCTTTGCTAGCATCATTAGAAGTGCGATATTTGACATCTTCAATGCTAATTAGTCCCTCCTTACTACCCACCTCCTGGATAAATATTTAGACATCATGAACAGTCTCCCTGTGCACTCTTTGTCTCTCCTGGAGACTTCCTGAAGCTTTTCCTCAAGTTCAGAGACCTTCCTGGCCTGGTTTTCTTACCGTCTACTTGGAAATGAGAGCCACGAGAGGCCTTGCTTCACGGAAGGCTCCACAAACCCGAGTGACTCAAGTTATTACATCTAACAGTGAACATTTTTCATGACGAGGGTTGCTGGGTGCATTCAACTAGTCATAATGGTTTGGGGTATCCGTGATCTCGGAGCGGAAACAAGCTCTTGAACGCCTCCTCCTCGCGCGCCGGAGGAGTTGTGCCCCACGGCCTCTTCGGCGCGCCACGGCCCGACTCGTCGCCGACGGTCACCGGGCGACG
>VXBQ01009989.1:311902-330476 GCA_013400175.1 Phainopepla nitens | reverse complement strand
GGCCGCGCCGCTTTAAGGACAGAGGGGGGCCGCGAGTGCCCGTCCCATCTGGTGCCCGTCCAACTCTTCCTCCTTCCCCTTGGCTTTTTCTTTTCCCAATGAGCTCCAGCGGGCTGGGGGAGGAGCGGGGGAAGGAGCAAACTTTGCCCCTGAGCTGCCGCCGCTGCCAGCCCTCTGGACTGTGAGTGCGTACGGTGGGCATCCGCCCCAGCCTCCCTGCAGCACCAGCCTGCTCTCCGCCTGCTGCAGCCTCCCTCTCCCTTGCTTTCCTCATCTAAATTTCGTACAGTACGATGTAAGGGGCTTGTCGTAATTTTTTTCTAATTCTTATTTATTTCTCACCGAAGATGGTTTAATTTTTTTTTTAATATTTCTACTATTTATTAATCCCTCCCAACCGTAAGCGTGCCCAGCCTTCCGCCAGCTGGGCCAGAGCATAAAGCCTGGGACTGCACCTGGGGCAATGAGCCCTGCACTGAAGAAGCTTCCTAGAGAGATGTGCTGGGGCCGCGCAACAGACTAGATCCGAGCCCCGAAGCTTACACCACCAGTTATCCCCTCTCCCTCATCCCCTCCGCCCGCCTTTTCTGCACCCCATCCCTTGAAAGCTCGGATCAGTGCCTGCGCTCCGAAGAGCTCTGCCGGGGGAAAAGCCCGGTGCCCAAGGAGAGACGGGGCGGCCGTGCTAGATGCATGGGGGAGGGCTCCGGTTAATGCAAGTTCTGGGCTCCTGCAGGGACCCCGACAACTGTCAGCAGCAACAGCAACTCGGGCCCTCCTCCTCTGCTTCCTCAGCGATGCTTTTCCACAGTCTTTCCGGCTCGGAGATGCACGGGGTCATCGACGAGATGGATCGGAGAACCAAAAGCGAAGCACCGGCCATCAGCTCGGCTATAGACAGGGGAGAGACGGAAACGGTAGGAGCCGAAGGAATGGGACAGTCATGCACCCCCCTAAACATACCAAACCCCTCACAGATACAGCTTTTCCCCCAAAATAACAGATCGGGGGGAAACGTATACTAAATCAGAAGAAAATTAAGCGTAAAGGCACCCTGAAAGATTAAATGAAACCGTGGGGAAAGGCATGAAACTGTTAATTATTAATAATATGCATAGTAATAGTAACGCTTGGGTGAAATGAACGGTTCTGCTCTTGCGAGAGAACAGATAGACCAGCCTTTTGGTAGCGTCCAAGAACTCCTTCCCTTCCCCCAGCCTGTCCAGCCTTCCAAAGTTTTTAGGAAGAGGCAAAGCGTGGTTTTATACCAATAACATTTTGGCACAGCGAATTTTTTGTCTACAGAATGGAAACACAAACACCAAAGAATCCAATTCTGTGTTATTTTTCAGGTAGGATGCTTTCATGGAGATAGTCTTTACAGCATTTATTTAAGAAGAAAAAAACCAAACACGAGTGTCTTTAAGCTATGAGTTTTTAAAAATAATTTTAATATGTGGGTTTGTAAATATGGCAAACAGAACTAGGAGATATGTCTCAGGGAGACGGATGTCTGCTGATGCGTAGTCCTTGTATATTAATACATTTAGATAATAAAAAGATGCAGCCGTCTAACTAGCAATAAGCTGCCAAAGTGGAAGAAATTTTTGAAGTGTCTCAAGTGATTGAACAATTTATGTATACTATTTTTTTTTTGTTAAGAAATTACAGTTCTGAAGTGAAATTATCTCGTACATCGGTTAAATGCTGTCTTGTAAACTGATACAGGCATATGCAAGGAAGATCCTTCTCAGGTTTTCCAACTCCATCAGTATGTGTTCTTTCTTGTAATGTTATGTGAATTTGCTTAATGGTGACAGTGTGACTATTTAATCTTGAAACACTGGCTGGAAAACGGCCTTTGTACTATAAGGGTGGGATGCAATTTCTAATCTAAACGGTTTTGGTTTTCTTTTAAAAAGCTGTTATTTTTCCGTACAGCTAAGCAACATCCAACGATCTTTGCTGGAATAAATATTGTGGCATGATAGTTTTATATAACTATATCTAATCTATACGGATACACGTGTGTATATAACAAACGGTGGGTTGGGATACTGGATCCTTGAATACCATTTCTAGATCTCAGAATATTTTTGTTTCTGAAACAGCAAAATAGGAAAAATCGTTATTTCGTTTAAAGTGGATTTACAAGAAACTACTTTGGTTATAAAACGATCCCTACTCGGAGTTGAGTTAATGCCTTAAAGAAACAAGCTACCGGTGGGTTCCTGTGACTAACACCAGTGGAGTGCCAGGGTTTTATTTGTGTGGAGTTCTCCTAGTGGGAATGATGCGGTGCAAACGGGAGTGCTCACAGAGATGGGATTTTGTGATCCCCGCAAGCACAGGATGAAAGCAACGGGTTTGGCATGTGCTGGGAAATCAGCCTCGGTTCCTTTCGATTTCCTCCGATTAGCTGTCTTTGCTTTTGCTTTGCGCGAGGATTTAAGGCTCTAGAGGAGGTAAAAGCAAACAAACAACTTCTCCCCCGCCCCGAACCAAAACAAACTGCCTGTTGGGCACAGCTGTAAGGAAACGTTTCGGGTTCTCGTGCATAAGAACAGGTCTGCCGTGGGCTTTTGTGCGAAGCGGGTAAGAGTAAGTTGGGACCGAGGTGGAAAGCAGCAGATTGCAAGGTCTGCCCCAGACGCTGCTCCACCGAGCCTCCTCTGCCGAATGCTGTTTTAAGGTGTCTGCTGAAATAAATAAGCATGCTGAAACGGTTCCGATATTTCTCCCTCTTTCTTGTTCGGTAGAAGTTGACAGGATATGTATGAATTTGGGGTTTTTTGAGGGTTTCGATTTGATTGGGATTTGACACTAAACTATTAAATTATATAGGGCTTATATTTAGTTTTATTGCTTCCAAGTTTATCCCAGCATAATCTAATGTGCTCTGTTGGTTTTTACCCACTCTCATTCCTACACATTTCCTACAATTTCGTTTTCCTGATAAAACATTCTGCACCTCGGGTTTAGTAACGCTCATCTCCTCCGCAGCTTTATTTACTGATCCCTTTAGCGCTTTGGGTCACAGCAGATCTCGATCCGTGTTGTTTGGAACCAGCTTGCAGAGAGCTGCGTCGGCAGCGCTGCGACTACCGGGGGTTTGATCGTAATTCATTCGGAATTTTATAGCTAGGAAAATACACACACAGACATGCTGCACATACACGCACTCACAGAGCATTAACTATGCAGACACTCTCAGTATATCCATAATAATAAATTTTAAAATTAACTATCTGCGATTTGCCCTACTCTGTTATTATTGCGCCTGTTTATTGAACAGCACCTTTTCTTGGTTTGAGNAAAAAAAAAAAAAAAAGTTCTGGGTCGGGTCTGGACGCCTCCCCTAAAAGCCAGGGTGGTTTTCTGTTTGTCTCGCCCGCTTCCCCGCCTCCTCCCGGGAAGGTGGGATGCGGCGGGACCCTGGGGACCGGGCGCGGGGGCCGCTCGGGGTGGCCGGCTCGGAGCCCCCGCTCCTCTGCCGGGGGAGCAGCAGCCCGGCCCCGGCCGGGCAGGGGGAGGGGGAAGCCCAGCCGCGCTCAAGAGTTTCTCCCTCTCGCTAACGGTCTGTAATTGTTTTCCCCCAGCAGACCATGCCTTCCATCAGCAGTGACAGGGCTGCCCTGTGCGCCGGCTGCGGGGGTAAAATCTCCGACCGTTATTACCTCCTGGCTGTGGACAAACAGTGGCACATGCGCTGCCTGAAGTGCTGTGAATGTAAACTCAACCTGGAGTCCGAGCTCACCTGCTTCAGCAAGGACGGCAGCATCTACTGCAAGGAGGACTATTACAGGTACAGCCGGGCACGGGGACACTGCCCGCCGCTGCCCCCGCCGAGCACACCCCGTGCTGGCCAGACTGCGGAGGGGAGCCGTGGGCACGCGTGGGGCAGGCTGTGAACTCCTAAAACCTCCCCCTGGGGAGGGAGGCTCGCGGTGAGGATGAGTCCCGTGTTGCCGGGAGGGGGGCACGGCCCGGGCACAGCTTCCCCCAGCCTGCTTTGGCTACTGGGGCCTTCACCAGGCGTGCCCTGCCGGGCCTCCTGTGCTGGGTGCGGGGCCCGGGCCGGCAGCGGGGCCGCTGACGGTGCCTTTTCCTGGTGGGGTCTGGCGGGGCGGGAGCTGCGCTGCGAGCTGGGGAACGGGACAGGCTCCTCGCGCTCCCGTCCCGGGATGCCCGCCCGGCTGCGCTCCGCAGGCGTCCCGGCTTTGTGCCGCTGCCCCGGCCGAGGCGGCCGCCCTCCGGGCAGAACCGACGAAGGACGGGGTGGGGGGGAATGCGCCTCTCACCGTCTCCTCTGGCCTTTCTGTTTTGTAGGAGGTTTTCGGTGCAGAGATGTGCGAGATGTCACTTGGGGATTTCTGCCTCCGAGATGGTCATGAGGGCCAGGGATTTGGTATATCACTTAAATTGCTTCACTTGCACCACTTGCAACAAGATGCTGACCACTGGTGATCACTTTGGCATGAAGGACAATCTGGTGTACTGCCGCCTCCATTTCGAGACTCTCATCCAGGGGGAGTACCAGGTGCATTTCAATCACTCGGATGTAGCCGCTGGGAAGGGCCCGGCTTTGGGAGCGGGCTCTACCAACACTTTGGGACTGCCTTATTACAATGGCGTGGGGACTGTCCAGAAGGGGAGACCCAGGAAAAGAAAAAGCCCGGGGCCTGGAGCAGATCTGGCAGCCTACAATGCGGGTAAGAGACCCCCACCTTCCCCCAAAACAGTTCAAATGGTTTGTTTCTGTTCACTTCCAAAGGGGGATTTCCGTTTATTTTAGCTTAAACTGTTAATAATAGTTTAGCTGCAGCATAATTATTGAGATCAAGTGCTGTCAAACTGCAATTACAGAAGCTAATATGTTAGCATTTTTCACTTCAGCTGGAAATAAAATGTTTTGAAGCAAGGTCATCTGGTTAAGGGGGGGGGAAGAAGGGGGAGTGCAGCCTGAAACAAAATCTGGAAACCAGAGATTTTAAGTTAGCACTTCAGAGATCCGTGAATTTTCTTTAGTGGCTACACTCTAAAGCTGCTGACGGGTGAATTGTTCAGCCCCGTCCTGAGCTGTGGTGCCCCAAAATTTTGGAAGGAAAGAGGGAGAGGAAGTGGCCGTTTCCCAGGGGCCTGGAATGGGAGGCGGGCGGGGTGCGGGGCTGGGTGTGCCCGGGCAGGGGCCGCGGGCAGCAGGTGTCTGCGGGCAGCACAGAGCCTGCTCACCCCGGGGCGAGTTCCGCCGGAGTTTTGTTCATGAGACGCGACTCGGAGGAGAGTCGGGAAACTCGCAGCACCCCTTTGCAGCCCGTGGCTGCCCCGCGGCACAGCCGCTGCCCCTGAACCGAGCCCAGCAGCAGGAGGAACGGGAGCGAACCTGGCAGCAGCCGCGGCTCTCTGTGTCCGGCAACAAACTTTCCGACGTGTTTCCTCGTTTAACCTTCCCACCGCCACAGCACTGTAATTTTACAGGCAAAGGGATTCGAGCCATCTCCTGCCCTCCCCCGCCCCCCCATCCCCGCTCCCCGCTTCCCCTCGCTCCGCTTCTCCGTGTAGCTGCCGCCAGAACGGCTGCCATCCCGGGGGCTTCCTGCGCTGCTGCTTGTACGCAACGGGAAAAAAATGCTCGCACAAAACAAAATTCTTAGATGTTGGTTTTATTCGAGGACTCGGAGGCGAAGGTGGGCTTCCCCCCAGCCCGGCGTTTCCCGAGCCGGGCCCTCGGGCCGTCCCGCAGACCCCCGGGCACCGAACTCGTTTCCCTGCGTCCTTCTGTGCCTCGGTGCCCTCTGCGCTTCTCCGCTCGTCCCAGCCTGGTTCCTCTCTTAACCTACCTGGTTCGGACGTGTCCCGTTTGGCGCAGTTTGCCTTGAACATGTTCCTCTTTGGCGGAGAAGGCGTTCGGTAAAGGCCAAGTTTGCTGCCGTTCGTTCCGAGCCGCATCTTTGCGTGCCCCGACAGCTGCGGGCTGCGCCGGGCGGCGGCCGCTCCGCCTGCGCGGGGAGGAGGAGGAGGAACGGGGGGAGGAAGGCGCCGGGGGGACACCGAGAAGTGCAGGGGTGCCGAGGGGTTCGGGCTCCGGGCCGGGGGAGGCAGCCCGGGAACGGGAGGCTACGGGAGTTTTGCGCCTAAAGGGAGTGACAATAGCGACCAAATGGGGTAGTTTGCGCTGAAAATGGCAGGGAGAAAAGGCGCATCCCTAACCGGCAAACGCACCTCGGGAACAAAATTGCCAGCTAATATTGGTTGAACTAATTGCTGAATAATCTGGAAGTAGTGCAAAAAGAAGTAGTCGTCTCAGTGGCGAAGGTTGATGAAAGGTGGATGTAGTGTTCTCGCGAGTAACAGTTCAGCTCTAAAACATGCTTCAGATATGCCTCTTTCCCGTTAAAAAACGTCTCCTTTTCGGAGGGATTAGCTTTTAATTGTCCTTCCGCTGTCTCCCCGTGCAGGGCAGATGTTCAGATTCAAAGGACCTGTAAACCGAATCAGCGGCATCTGTCCTGGATGGGAGCAGAGCCTGAGAAAGTCTCACTGCTCCCTGACTTCCTAAATAAACCGCCTTTAACTGCATTTTGAAAAATTCGTTTACAAAATAATTGCCGTCCGACTTTTTTGTGTTTTAATCGTTGTTTAGAGCCTGCAACTGAAACTTTAGAGATCTTCTTTGGGTAACCTTTGGCTTCTTTGCTTAAGCTATTTATCTACTTAACTATTTACTAGACCTATAATCGACTAATTTATGCGGTAATAAGTGCCATTGATCTTGGAAATCAGACTGGGCTGCTCGTTGATGTAAAATTCCACAAACGAATAAATTATTGCAAAGCCTCCGATTTTATGCCTTTAAAAGAGAAACCGTTCAAAAATGTGATAGTTTCTCTTTTTATTTTTAGTGGAACTTGTCATTTCCTTCTCAGGAATGCATTAGAAATGCACAATGTTGTCCTCTGAGGGGATCTGTTCCTGGTGATTTGTGTAGAATACTTTGTGTAAATAAATCTACACCCAGAGGTGGTGGGAGAAGTGAGACCCATAAACTTGGCAAAGTCGAGACTGAAATGATTTTGTAAATTGCAGCAAATATTTATCTGCAACACGAATTACACTGACTTTTTTTTTCCTGCTTAAACGAGAGTCCGTTTGCAGAGGGATGATGGGTTTAGATGTGGATGGAGCCTGACAAGTGGAAAATAGCTTAGAAGGAGGCTGAAACTTCAAAAAGATTTCTTTTTCTTTCTTTTCTCTTTTTTTTTCTTTTTTTTTTAAGTGTGTTCCTGTGATCATAATTTCTTCCTTCACTTGTTGGAATGGAGTTTGATGGGTTTTTTAGGTCAGTAAATCAATGGCTGAAAGCTTGCTGAACACAGAAGCACCTGTAAAGAATTCTGAATACTCCCTTTGTGAATTAGACCCCAAACCTCCCACAGTCTGCTATGTTTTATTCATTTGTATCTAGTCCGGCTTTAAGACACTAAAATATCCTGGAAAATGACAGATGTATTGCGCAAACTTGGGGCACGACGAGCTGATAAAATACCCATAATCTGTGCAAACAGCCAAGGTATTGAGAAACACTTCCTTCCTTTGCTAGCCGGAAGATGCCTCGTGCTTCGCTGAGAGGGTGGCGGAATACCCAGGCAGGACAGACGTCCCCGGCCGATGGGGACCGGGGCTGGGGGCGGCTTTTTGCCGGGGGAGGGGAGGCTGCGGAGGCGCCGGCCCAGCTGCCGGCAGGGCTCGGGGCAGCGCCGGGGCCGCCTGCAGCTGACCCTCTCAAGTGGCTGTGTCAAAAGCGGTTTGGGGTTTTTTTACTTGACAAAAATGCGAAAAGCCTGGAAAGTTTAGAGGAACGAATCTCTCTTTCCTCCTCGTTTCCCTTGGGACTAAAAGCTCACAAGAAGCTTTCCTGTGACTAGTGTGACAGAGCGAGCAGACAGCAAGCGCAGCTTAAAATCGGATGTCTTGCAGAGATTTCCTAGGAAAAATTAGGGTTTACCCCTTTCGCCCCCTCCTCTTGCTTCTGCCCCTTCTCTGCCTCCTCCCGGGCCGTGGTCACTTTCGGGTCCCCAGGCGCATCTGGCCCCTCCCCAGGGGGCTGGGGCTGGGCTCGGGGCCGGGGCAGGGCCGGGCATCGCTCCCGCCCCGAAGGGCGAGCGGAGCCCCGGCAGCGTCCCCGCTCCCCCGGCAGCTGCGGGTCCGGGGTCCCTGGGGCGGGTCCGGGGTCCCTGGGGCAGGGCCGGGCAGCAGAGCCCGCTGCTGTCCCACCCCAGCCGCTTCCCCCGCGGGGCGGGCAGCGAGGAGCCCGGCTCGGCCGGGGCTGCCCGGGTTAATCGCGGCGCTCAGGGACTGACCGTGCGCTCGCACCGGCCATTCAGCGCCATTCAATTGGCTTAATTGAGGGGAAAAACCCTGGCGGCGGTTCCTCCCGCGGGGCCCGGGCCCGGCCGCCCCTCGCCGGCCCCTTTGTTCTCCCGGCCCGGCCGGGGGCCGGTCCTTAGGCAGCCCCGGGGCACCGGGACGCGCAGCCCCTTAGTCCGAGGCGGCCGTGGAAGGCCGGAGGAAGAGGGCTTCTGATTCTGCTCTCCTCCGTTCTGGCCTTGTGATACTCGGCCTGGGCTCCTTAAGACTGACTGTCTTTATCTCCTCAGAAACACTTCTTGAAATGTCAAGGTTGGGGCAGCCCTGTCGTGTCTGTTGCTCCATCGCTTGGCAGAGACGCGCTCCTTTTAGTGCAGCCAGGCACCTCAGAAACAGCCAGGGGTACCTTGCCTACTCCCAGGGCCACAGCTTCACCCCTTTTAATTCCTGTGCTGAGAATTTCAGGAATCTGCCTTCTCTAAGTGTCTTCTCCTTCCTCCAAAGAGAAAGACTGTGTCTGTTCCTGTCCCAAGTATCACTCAGAGGGCTCTGTGTCACTTCTATCTCCTTTGAGGTTTTGGGTACCACAAAGTTCTCTCTGCACTCGGACCAAACAACAAATGTGGCTGCACCCCTGCCTGGTATAGTTAATCACAAGTTCCCTCTCCAGGCAGCAGGAGGTTAAAACACCCCCTTGACTCCGATTACAGAAGGAAAGGGGTGTATGTTCCTGAGCCACTATTGAGAGATAATGCACACACAACGTGTCTCTTGTTTCATCACTCTTTCAGAATCAGGATTAGTTTTCTTTCTTTTGGCATAATCTAACATGTCAAGCACAAGCTACTGAGAACAAAATTTCCCCCAAAGGAAATTCCTCTTTCTCATCTTCATGTGCCATATCCTTAGCAACCTACTCACTACTAAGCACACACTTTGCCCTGAACCCCAAGCCAAGGGGGGCTCTGGTGATCTGAGGGTGAAGCAATGTTCCCAAGTTCTCCTCCTCCAACAGACTTTGTTACAAAAGCACCAGCACAGCCTGCTTTATGCTCCTGTCGTTGGGTTTAGGAAGGTGTTATGCATTAATCTGCAAAGGGTATTTTGGCTACCAATGTCAAAACAAAATATTTTCCTCTTAATCCGTAGGGATGCAGTGATGCTGCCCATGGACATCAGCCTCCTGTGAGCAGGTGGCCCATGTGGGGCTGAGGGTGCATGTGCTGCCACTGCTGCAGAGGAGGGTGGCAGGGCAATGGCTTGGGTGTGGGGTCTGGGGAAAGGCACAGGGCCTTAGAAATGTTCTAGGGTCAGAAAAGAGACTTGGCACTGCTTCAGAATCTGCTTTATCAAAAAATAGAAGTGAAACGTTCATTAATTTAAGGCTCCTCTATTCGACTGGAATTCTACCAATTGTATTTCTGAAATCCCAGCAGGAGCCTGAGATACTGCAATGGAATGGAAATGTTACATATGGATAGTTCAGCAATTCCCTTGGGAGATGCACAGGACACCACAAAAGAACAGGGAAGACAGTGCCTGAAAAACAGAGGGTTGCGTGAGGAGCATGTACAGTGTTAGCTTTACACCCTGATGCCTTTTGCAGAAACTCCTCAGCTCTTAAAATCTCCACTTACACCCTTGGCCCGCTCTGTGTATCTGTGCCTGCAACACCCATGGACACTGCAGACTCTGGGAGAGATGCAGATAACATTAGAATGAATAAAATAGCCTGTTGAGAATGGTGCCAGGCACCACAACCAAATAGAAGAGGGGAATTGGCTCCAGCCAGGACTATTTATGTCAGATTGGGTGATGCCTGGGAGTAGCCAAACCACTTGCACAAGACAACGAGCGGCACACGCCCTCGTGCACTTTCAAAATCTGTTCTGCAACTTCCATCGTAGACAGGGACATTTTGCCACTCTCAAATGGTACATGTTTACTGTCATTTTAATATTATTTTTACTTAGTAGATAATGAGGTAAAATGATGAGAAATTCCAAGAGCAAGTTGTTCCTTTTCCTATCAGGGCTTGATGAAAAGCTGACACCCTCATTCCATTCTGGGAGAGTTTAGAATCAGTTTTATATCCTTGGATTCTGAACATATCTCATTCTCTATAGGACATGTTAAACTCCAGCTTCTTGCAGCCCTAGGCTTTGTTTTGTTGCATATTAACAGGAACCAGACCTCAGTCCTGCAGACAGATATTTTGATGCATTTCCTCCTATGTCTGTCTTGTTGTTTCTTGGAGGGTTCAAAAGCCTCTGAGATGACACACAAAGGTCTTTTCCATTACTAATATCTGAAATTCTTTGGGTACATTTTATAAACAGGCATGATTTGGTTTTACATGTCCAGAACAGAATTTTCTATGAGCATTATTATGTTATTTATCCCAGTGCTCTTTATATCAGAAACTGTGGCTGTGGAGGAGACTGGAGCACATGCGATGACTCCAGATGGGCAACAAGGTCTCAGATCTTAAACCCCAAAAGATTTGGCTACATCCCAAACAGCTCCATTACTACTCCATTGTTACTCTCTCCCTTTAAGTATCTTACACCTTTTAAATTCAGGTGCTTGCAGTTTTCCATGCTGCAGGAAAACAAGCAGAAATGCTTCTTATGGCCCAAATTTGGCACAAGATCCGGAGGTCTGGAAAGGATTTATACAAATGTATGCACATGCACGCACACACGCACACAGACACTCACATTTCTACACACAGTACCATTTTTTTAGCTGCTTTTTAAATTATAGGAGTACAGAAACACACAGGAAAGCTCAAGGCTTTGGACACTTTGGGTGTATCTGTTAAACAAACGTGCTTTTGGGCTCAGAGCTGAATTCTTGCAGGCCTTGCTCTGTATTGTGCCACAGCTTTTTAGAAGGCTTTGGAAGGCTGAGGTTTGTAAAGCAGCTACTGTAGCTGCTGCAAACCTGCTTAGGGAACCTGGATGCATCTTTACTTAGGAATCCATGAATTTTATGTGTATTTTTTAAATCTGTTTTTAATACATGCCTGTCAGAATGTGTGTGTTTTCACTAGGGCTGAGACCCACGGATGGACAGCATGAATTCAAGTAACACTATAAAGATAGGTGCATGAGATGCACTCAGCTGTAATTAAACAGCAATAGTGGACAATTGAAAACAAGCTTGTTCAATATTTAAGACACCAACAATTCATGTTTTAAAAGAATTTTTTTGTCATTTTTCACATGCTGTGTAGAACAGAGATAGCAATTTTTCATTACTTTTAGCATAAAACGTGTAGGAAATTAAAAGGGACTTGTAGATATTTGGACAGGAAAAGCTAATTAACAGCAGTTTGTCAGAGCTAATTTTCAGTTATATTCCTAATTTTTTATTGCATTTAAGCTCAGTCCTTAATGTTATTTTAAGAGGATTTCTATGGTTTACTGTATGCACAAATAAATGGAAAACTACCTTTGGTCTACAAGATTATTTTGCTTGGCATTCAACATTTAATACTACTTGATCATTTTTCCAGTGTTCATTTCTCACAGACCTTCTTCTTGTGCTTGATTTTTGCAAGTGTATCTATCAACCAGTGTCATTCCTTGATTTCAAAAGGATATGGCAGAAGTGATCATTCAGACTAGTATTTGCAAACACTTTTCTTAAAATAGAAATATAGACATATAAATAATTAAAAAGATTTTTCATTTGGCATGCCAGTGAATATGTCGTATTAACAGCTTTATTTCTTTAGCTAGCCAGATTATAGTCATAATTTGCTGTCTGGTAGCCACATACTTTATTTCTTTTATAGTGTTTCATTTAATGGTCTCCCTTGTACTCTGCAGGGTTTAGTTTGATGGAGGAAATAATTATGATTTTAACTAGTCTGTTCCATTGAGATTTAAGTGGAGAGTATTGTGCAGCTCTCTCTGTGTGTTACAGGGCAGTTTATGGCGATACCAAGTACAGTAAAAGCCTTTACTGAGCTGAGGACAGCTACTGTCCTCCCACAGAAAGTGGAGGAAAACTTCTGTGGAGGTGGAGCAGAGGGAAAGGAAACAGAGCTGACATTTTAAAAGCCACACAGGAGAGGCCAGGGTCCTTGCAGGCTGGTTATTGTAAGGGAATGGCTGGAAGGTGCAGAAACATGATCCAGCTGTGCCCAGGCGGGCAAGAGGCCAATGGCCCCTGGGCTGTGCTAGCCCCAGTGCCAGCACTGCTGGGGCACCCCCAGTGCTGGGGGCAGGAGGGACACTGAGAGGCTGGAGCGTGTCCAGGGCAGGGAATGGAGCTGGGAAGGGGCTGGAGAATCTCTGAGGGAGCTGGGCAGGGGCTGGAGAATCTCTGAGGGAGCTGGGCAGGGGCTGGAGAATCTCTGAGGGAGCTGGGCAGGGGCTGGAGAATCTCTGAGGGAGCTGGGCAGGGGCTGGAGAATCTCTGAGGGAGCTGGGCAGGGGCTGGAGAATCTCTGAGGGAGCTGGGCAGGGGCTGGAGAATCTCTGAGGGAGCTGGGCAGGGGCTGGAGAATCTCTGAGGGAGCTGGGCAGGGGCTGGAGAATCTCTGAGGGAGCTGGGCAGGGGCTGGAGAATCTCTGAGGGAGCTGGGCAGGGGCTGGAGAATCTCTGAGGGAGCTGGGCAGGGGCTGGAGAATCTCTGAGGGAGCTGGGAAGGCTCAGCCTGGAGCAAAGGAGGCTCAGGGGGCCCTTGTGGCTCTGCACAAGTCCCTGCCAGGAGGGGACAGCCGGGGGGGTCGGGCTCTGCTCCAGGAACAGGGACAGGAGCAGAGGGAACGGCCTCAGGCCGGGCCAGGGCAGGCTCAGGGTGGATATCAGGAAACTTCCCCAGAAGCAGAGGTGAAGCCCCCATCCTTGGAGGGATTTCTAAGCCCCGTGCATGTGGCACTTGGGGACATGGGTTAGTGGTGGCCTTGGCAGCACCGTGTTAACGGCAGGACACAGTGACCTTAGAGGGCTCTTCCAAACCAAACTGCTCTACAAATCCATGACCCGGAGCAAAGGCAGGTAGGGCTTGTGCCAGTACATGCTGCCGTGTGTTCTTTTAATTGCTGCACTCAGGGACGTTGCAAACAATACTGGTTGTGGAGCAAGAGATTTACAGGCCTTTTCCTCTTGTTGCCTTAAGCTTTAAGTTGCAATGAAAACGATGGTGACCACCTGGACAGAGACCAGCAATACCCCAGCAATCAAAAAACCAAGCGCATGAGGACGTCCTTCAAGCACCACCAGCTGCGGACAATGAAGTCATACTTTGCTATCAACCACAACCCCGATGCCAAGGACTTGAAACAGCTAGCTCAGAAAACTGGCCTCACCAAAAGAGTTCTTCAGGTAAGAGGCGTCTTTTGCCTTGAAAAGGAATCAAAATATCAATTTTAGATTTAAAAAGCCATGGATTTTGCTGGTTTTCAAGATATTCTTAGTAATTCGTACCTTCTCTGAGACTAAGTTAATTCTCAGAAAGTATGAGAAGAGTTATTTCTTTTCAGTTTCTCTAATGCAGATCACTTGGGTTCTAAATTTTATGAGAGTTGTGAAGGTTTGGGGCCCTGCTTGTTTTCCTGGAGTTCCTTAATTCTGGTGCATGTTTTAGCTTCCAGGCTGCTGTAAAAAAAAGTGACTTATTTTAGTTAGTGTTCTCACTGTAAATAGAGAGCTTTTAGTTTAGATATTCAGAAAACATGTCAATGTTTACCTTTGTAAGAAATTAATCTACAGTTTGAATTCATTTTATCAGGACAAGGAGGAGGGCTTTTCGTTCATAACTGAAGTGGATGTAAATGAAATTTTTCAAAACCTTTACTCACAGTTTAGTAACTTAGAACAAAATGAAATTACATTTTAAAAGTACTTTTTCTTGCTCATGGGAACACACTTCATTTGAGCTACTGTGGGAAGGAAAGGGAACAGTATTAATTGATTCAGCTCCATTTTAATTTATAGTTCTGACTCAAGAAGTCAATTTTAACGAGCACTTACCCAAATGCCTATACCTAAACTTGGGCATATAGGAGCCATGGCATTCCAGGATTTATTGCTGAAAGTTTTAAATGGGTCTTAATTGTAGAAAAAGGATTTGTGACCTTCCTAGAGACAGGTAGGGCTGCGAGCCCCGTTCTGGAAGCATCGTGGACAGCTCACAAGTCACAGGCAAGTGGAGGGCAGGAGACAACTACTGAGGAAAACTGAATCCCTGGAGGGACCCTGGAGCTCACAGAGCTAACACCTACCAGAAGAAGGACCAAAGGTTTTGTAGGCTTCCCAGTAAAATGACAAACCGTACGTAAAGACTTCTCGTGGCTGTGTCCTCAGAGCTGGGCTGGGTGTGTTTTTCTGAGGCTGGTTGGCTGTGGAGGAACAGATTGCTCTGACAGAGAGTGAACATCCCAGCACCTGATGTGGTGTCTCACAGCAGCTGTCCTTAAACCACACTCATGGCTGAAATAATTTACTGCATTGGTCTATCCTTAGATTGACCCTTCTCCTCTAATTTACCCTCAGAATTTAGACAATTATTTGTTAATACCAGGTCTGCCCATTCACACCTGAATTACCTGAGAAACTGCACATCAGTGTCTAGGAAGTGTCTTTCTCTTGATCATCTTTCTGTTCTCTGGTCACTCCACACCAACTTTGACTTCCATCTCTCTCTTCTCTTTTCACTGAATGGGTCTTTCACTGCATCTTTTTTCCAAATTATTGTCTCTGTCTCTTCCTATTCAGAACATATTTCGTTGTCTCCAAAATTGAATTCTTCCCCATTACTCTTCTGTTCCTCTTTCAGTTTCTTCATTCAATCTTAAACATGTCCCAATTTGCAGTTTTAAGGTGCTTTGTGGTTCTTCTTTTGTTTGTTGCAGAACTTTACCATTCCACCAAAGTTTTGTGATCATTTTGGTATTTGGTGTTTCACTTCTTTTACTTTCAGAGTTAAATACTCCTTTATGTCCAGGCTCCTTTAGCTGCAATAGAGAGAAAAAAAAAAAGACAATAGCTGGTGGTGAGGATTGTTCCCTGAGGATGATGCTGTTGGAGGCAATTCCAGAAAATGGAGTGATACTTTGGCTGGTATCACTTGAGTTTCCTGCCTCTTATGAGCACTCTCTAGTCACGGATGTTTTGTTTGAAAATTAACTTGGACCATGAGAACACGAACTTTTATTTTGTATGTTTTAGAACCTTTCTGCCCAGCTGGTTTATCTCTACCTGTGAGTGGCAATTAAGTTCACATATATGAGTTTTCAGGTTGCTCTCTGCTGGGAAAACATCCTGATGTAGTTACTGAGACAGAGTCACTTGTTAATTCTTTGAAGCCAGAAAGGCTGGCATTCCATCTGTGTCACTTACTGAACACAAAGTGATTCACTGACATTACTGATGGAAACAAGCATCACTAGCACCAGCCTGTCCCACACCCCAGGGGTGTTCAGACTTGCAGGTGTACAGGCACACTTGCCAGGAGCCAGAGCTCTGCCCCACTCCCTAACAGGAGTTTGTGAGCTGTGGGATTTTCTGTGTGTTCACATCTCCATTCAGCTGGTGAAGGATCCCGGCTCTGGGGACACATTTCATAGAATTTATTTTAAGGAGAAATGCAGGGCACCAGACCAGGAGAAAAGTGGACTTCACAAACACACAGAACAGAACTCCTGGTGATTTAGGGAACAGCTGTAGTGCCCTTGCTGTAGAGACAGCCCCACATGACATGTAATGAGGGGACTTGGTAGACGAGCAGAGAATTTGAGAATTTTCTAAATGCTCTGTGATACTGGAGTTGGAAGCCCTGACTGATGGCTTTGCTTTACACACAGTTTGTCACCAGCTGCACATGTCCAGTGGTGGGATGGCCTGGAAATGTAACACTGCTTCTCAGAATGCATTTCCTTCAGCACCTTTGTAATGCACACTGTTCTCCCAAAGGAGCCACATCAGAACCATAGCAAACTAATTTATATTTTTAACACCTATTTTTATTTTGTTTCCTTCCAATTTAAGCTTACATTTGCAATTTTATTCATATATCTGTTGTACTGCACAAACCCTTTATTGTAAGCTATCATTCATAATTAACAGCCCCAGCTAATTGTCAGCTAACTAACTTAGCTGGCATAAATGCTGCTCTTTGGGGAACTTTCTGTGAGTTTAGAAAACAAAGGTGAAAGTAGATAGCCCTGAGGAGGTGAGGTGTGTTAGCTATAGGTATGGACCTCTTCTGTCCCCAGGGGTCTGCAATAAGATTATCCCCAGCCTAAGCACTTTAGGAACATAAAGCATCACTTTTTCAGTGTGTGTCTTGTACACCACTTATTTTTTCTTGAATCAGTCCCCAGTAAAGTCGCTACCAGAACCCTTCAGAGATCACTGCATGCATTTGGACTTTGCTGATCCAGTTTCCAGTAGGCAACAAGCCTAAAATATTTCCATCCCACGTGGGGACCTGTGCCACCCTTTGGTGAAGGTTTGCTTTAGGCTGCAGGCTCTTCCTAGCCCCCATTCATTAAACATGTCTTCGACTGTACAGTTACTAATTACAGCAAACAATCACTAATTACAATGTGTGTGCAATGAGTGAACATAGTCTGCTTTGTGGTGTTACATCCTCTATATTTTGTTTCTCCACCTTCTAGTTAGTGAAATTCAGAGAACCTGAATATCTCCAGGTAGCTGTGTGAATGAGCAAAATTGGGTTTAAAAAAATGTTTTTAGCAGAAACTGTTCACACAGCTAATATGTAACAGATGCAGCAATGGAGGTGTTAAAAACCAGAAAATAAAGTTATCTAAGGTGATGATCCCATTAACTTCAGTATCCAAATCCCTCAAAACACAGTGTGTTTATTTTCAACACTCCCTTATCATATGGAGATGTTATTTTATTCCCATTTTACTTGTTGGAGACAAAGAATTTGCTCCACAGATCACTGAAGAGGGAGTGCAATATTTTCACCTCAGTAAATGTTATTCTGCCTAACTGCTGAGTGCCCAGCTCCACGCATCCAGCCCCACTCACTGGAGTGTGGGAGCAGCAGTGGTGGGTCTTGCAGCTGCTTTTTATTTTTCACTGGGAGTTTCGGTCTGTATTTTCCCCTTTGATTTGAAATAGCTCAGCCTTGTACTGATACAGTTGGACAGAAACCCACTAAATACTTCCCAATGATTTCATTTATTCCTCAGTCCTGAAGGAATTGTGTAATTGATGTGAGATAAGTCCTTCTGGAAGGATTCTTTCAGTTCTGTGTGTCTGGGTGGGTATTTCTGCTGTGCCCTTCCAGGTGCACGGCCTGAGGTGCCCATGGCACGCTGCTGTCCCTGCTGGGATGATGGCCAGGGCCACTGGCCCAGGCAGCCCCACGGCCCAGGCACCAGGGGCCAGCTCCAAGCTCCATTTCACAACTGTTATCCTTTATACAGTTGCCAGAAGGTATTTTAAAGAAACCAACCATTGAATTATTTTCTGGAACAAATGGAAATGATCTCTACCTGAAAAATAAAAATTCCTATGAAAGTTCCAATCGCTGTTTCTGCCGTTCCTGAGCAGTCGGCGTTTGAGCCTTTGTGGTTGAACTGACCAGGACAAAGTGATTCAAAGTGATTGCCTTCACTCCCAGCCCCTGCACTCGAGGGGCTCTGAGCAGTCCCACGAGAGCACCCTGCTTGGGAACGTGGCAGACAAAAACATCACTTTGGGATTTGCCCCTTTTTGAGTGCATTGCTGGCCTGTAGCAGGGTCACTGCTATACTGGACTCTTATAAATCGTGGGAATATTTGTACCTGTGCTGGTTTAAGAGAACTTTTGTATATGAAACTGATAAACAGCCTTTAAATGAAGTGTTTTAACAAAGCAAATGCCTACATAAACTGGTTAAAAATACTGAGCTTTCAGAAAGAAGGACCTGTAGGGATGTGATTTATGCATGGCCCTTGGATTGTGCCTGAGGATTATTTCCTTGTGGCATTCCCTGGAGAGAGTGTGAGAGATAGGGTGTGCACATTAAAGACCTTTAGCTGGGGGAGAAAGCTTTCCAGGGCAGGAAGAGTGCTCGATAGGGGGGATTTGCAGCTGAAGCATCCCTAGATGTGAAGAAGGGCAGAGAGAGGTGAAGCAGCCGAGGCAGGTCCGTCACCGGGGACTGCAGTGGGAGCACCCCCAGCTCCGCCCGCGTTCCTGCGCCGCTCCTTCCCTCCTTCCCTCCTTCCC
>VXBQ01009989.1:290653-311798 GCA_013400175.1 Phainopepla nitens | reverse complement strand
CTCAGAGCCCATCCCGCGGCAGGGCCAGGCAGCTCCAGAGCCAGGAGCACAATCTCTGCTGTGTCCTCAGGAGTCCCTCACACTCACTTTCCCTGTCCTTCACTCAGAGAAGCAAAGAATGCAAGAAGTAGAAACCTTGGAAAAAAAAATCTGTGTGGTTACTATTCCTACTGAAATCACAGTTTTTGATGTAATGTAGGTATTTAATACCTTTCCAACCCCTTTTACCAACGTTATTGCAGAACTGAAAGCACTTGCTAAAGGAAACAGGCATAGGTGAAGGAAGCTGAAGCATTTGAGAAAGAATAAGAGAAGAGCAAGGAAGAGGAGCAGTCCTTTGCAAAGAGGAGAGCGCTGCAGGCACTGGCAGTGTGAGGGAGCTCCGGGGGGAGCAGGAGCCCGTGGCAAGGCAGGGTGCCCTGGGCCGTGCAGCAGTGCTGTGCTGGGAGATGGATGGAGATCCAGGGGGGAAACTCCTGACTTTGTGTTCACCAGGAGCGTGGTGTTTGCCTCAGCCAGACCAACGCTGCTGGGATCGAGGGCTGGCAGGGATCCTGCACGCTGCCAGATTTCAGAGCATCCTCTCACATACCTGTGCAGACAGACTGCCAGCTCCATCCCTGGGCCACTCCTGGCCCAGGCAGACTGTTTGCAGGGAATGAAGGACAGGGAAGAATGAACATTTTACAGGCAGAGGCCGCTTCTCATGGCTAAGACTACTTTTCTGATACATTACCAGTAAAAACTTCTTTCCCCATTCCAGCATTGATGAATTTGTGAATATGCTTTTGTGCTTTTAAACACTGCAGGTCTTTAAATGCTACCCTGTTATATTAAACTATTTCAGGTTTGGTTTCAAAATGCTCGAGCCAAATTCAGACGGAACCTCTTACGTCAAGAAAACACAGGGGTGGATAAGACTTCAGACTCAACACTGCAAGCAGGGACCCCATCAGGTCCTGCCTCAGAAATATCCAATGCCTCCATGAGTCCATCCAGCACTCCCACTACTTTAACAGACTTGACTAATCCCACTATGCCAACTGTGACGTCCGTCTTGACATCAGTGCCCGGGAGTCTTGAGGTTCATGAATCTCGAAGTCCTTCACAGACAACCCTTACGAATCTTTTCTGATGACTCTTTCTTAATAATTTCTTTAAAAAAGAAATTATTCTTAGCTGAAATTCCAAGTGTATTTTAATAGAGGCTTTGAGCAACTGACTAACCACAATTAGGATCTCTCCTAAAAAACAGAAGGAAATGTAGTGTTCTGGTATTACGGAGTATGGACTGAAGAATAACTTGGAAGATCTATTGCAACACAACATTTGTGTAACTGTACAGTTTTGTGGACTGAGCAAGGGAAACAGCAATTAATTTAAGTTGGCTAAAGCTTCTGTATTTTCAAAGACTGCCATGTGCCTTATATACTGTTTTATCTACATTCTTTGGATTCCATGTCCACTTCTCTCTTTTTCTCTCTGTATATTTATGACCAGGGCAAAAATGTTAAAGAGTTTGTTACTTTGAATAGTCCTAAGCCTTTCATTGGTTGCTTTGTTGTTTTAGAATTTTAAGGTCAAAGTCTGTTCGAATACCAGAATTTGTAAAATCTAACCAGTAATAAAACCACTTATGGAAACTAATGGTAATGGCTGCAGTTACCTTTAACATTAGTGTCACAATCGAGGTAGGCTGACTGGATCTAAAAGGATTAGAAAAATGCACTTCAAACACAGTGTCTGCCTAGGAAAAGCCCTAAATATGATGTACACATTCCTCTGGTTCCCAAAGTATATATGGGTGAGAAATCCCGCTTGTATAACAGTCTAAGTATCTTCATTGTAGAGAAATAATGTTAGTTGCAGGTAGAAGTTGTCAGATAATGTTAAAACTCAAATAGAAGAACTACATTTCCTTTTGCCACGTGAAGGAAACCTGACTTTGGCCAGCATGTGTGAATCTTGCCTTTGTGCAGGCTGTGTCCCATGTCCTGGCCGGGCTCCCACAGCTCGGTGGCCACAGCCGGTCCATCCAGATATGGGCACTGGGAAAGGTTTGCCCTAGCAAAAAGGCAGAAGTACTTCAGGTTATTTTACAACACTGGTGGGCAAAGGTGAGGCAAAATTATGTTTTATAAAGTCACAGCCTTACATTTTTTGTAATGCTTTGAAGGAATAAAAAGCCAAGGAAGAATATATTATTACTGACACTAAAAGTGGTTATTCCTTTAGTGATTATGGACCTTTCAAAACAAATTGAATTCCTTCTCCCCAAAAATCTCTGCAGAATATAACTCATATTTTGAGGTTTTTTCCTATTGTTTTTAAAGTTGCTTTTCTGTAATAAAAGAAATACCTCAGCAAAGTTTAAATATGTATAAGAACGAGTCTACACTATGCTGTTTGCCCAGTAGGTTTAGAGGTTTGGAGTGGTACATGAGATGCAGATGGTTGTTCCTTTTCAAACCTGTTCCAATCAGTTCTTTCAGTCAGATGTTGGGTTGTACTGGTGAGCTCTCTCAAACTAATCCCTCATTCCCATCGGATCAGAATTACTAAAAGATTATTCCAAATAAACAGCAAGATAGATGCCAAGATTTGTGTTCTTTGCCCTTCTCAAGGCATTGAAGATGATTTTGTAGGCTGGACTCTTTCCTAACAGTGTTTTGGTTTTAAAAGTGCTACATTTATTCAGCTTTCTGAGCTGCAAATTCGCTATTCTTGTGCAAGCCAAATTCCTATCGAGATCAGGGAGAGATTTCAGAGCATGAGGACTATGGGATAGAAAAGCTGACATAATTAGGTCATTTATTAACCTTTTTTACACTTCAGCTTAAAAAACCCCACAGGTGAGCTATGGGTAAAGCAAGCCAGCCCTCAAAGATGAGAACTAGCTGAGATGTGTGAGAGGGATTGGGTCTGGTCACCAAACCCAGGGGTGCCAGGGTCTGTTGAGTTTATGCACAGTGATGAGACATTAAAAAAGATCATTTGTGTTGAATTTATAAATGTTACAGGTTTATCCAGGACATTTTTCCTCGTAATCCAAATGTCTAATAAGGATGTTGTGCTGGTTGGTGAACTGTAACAGATACATATCTGCCTTTCAAAGCTGTTCTGACACGGAGATTCTGCTGTTTGTAACGTTTTGTTCATTGTCAATCACCTTGGAGATCTTTTTTCTTTTTTACATGCTAAGCTGGATCATTTCTTGATTTAGAAGGCAATTTTGGTCCACTGTTAAATGGTTACAGCCCATAATTAAAACCCTGTGTATTAAGCTGTGAACAGTTTAAAAATTCTGAATCCTGAAATCTGGAGTTACGGCAAATGTAGCGAAGATCAATTCCAATGGTTCTTTAAAATTGTACTGCTATTATTTGTGATCTTGTATCTTAACTACCTGAATCCATGTGGATGGAAATACCTTTCAAATCAATTCTCAATATTGCCTTTTCAAACACCTGACCTTCATGAAGGGGAATACTCTCATGTTAATCTTATCTGAAACCTATACGAG
The DNA here is from genome assembly GCA_013400175.1 of Phainopepla nitens. Lineage (NCBI taxonomy): Eukaryota > Metazoa > Chordata > Aves > Passeriformes > Bombycillidae > Phainopepla > Phainopepla nitens. Next base: position 308,275 of record VXBQ01009989.1, on the reverse strand, counting down.
ACAATTAGAGGAATTGTCTGGTTTAATCAAATCAGGGATTTTGCATATAAATAAGAGACAATATTCTATGTAGGGTCTTTATGTAGGTGCATTAGGATTCACTCTGGCTCCGATGACCTATGTTGTCCCCATGACTGTTTCAATCCTGTGGTATTGTTTGGTTGTTTAGAGCTTGTTGGTTTTGAATGCTGTACATTTTTTTACTACTGCAATCCTAATGTTTCTTCACATTCTTGTACAGTTCCACATTTGATGTATTAGTCTGAAATTCTGTTAAAAACATGAACAAAAATGGAAATGATATTTCTTTGGAAGTGTATTTTTACTGTATATCTAATTTGAACTAGTTGAACATACTTCTTTACATTTTGCATGATAGGTGTGTAGTTCATTTTTTAAATATGAAAGAGACTTAATAGTAACTTAGAACAAGAATATAATGAAACTATACAAATATGGAAATACATACAATGATTTGCTACTTTTTGACTCAAGAAGCTTTTTGAAATACATTTTACCTAGTTTATTTAAGATAATGCAGATATTCTGTCTCTGAGTTCATACGTAATGCAGAGTAAGAGGGGATTATATACTAGAAAAACTTTCAGGTCACCTTGGTACTTACCAGCATACTGGATTATTCTTGTCAAACAGAGAAAGGACAATGTATTTTAAGAATGATGAATATATTTTGATCTACAGCAGAGAGGGATGGGATTGCTGCAAGTGATATGTAATCACAGCTTAAAATTTATCGACTGTATTAATGGCTACATTTCATAAAACTTATTTTTTATTCAAATTATCTAAGTTTGGGAAGAGAAGACCAAGGATCATTATACTAATGAAGAAGCTGAATGTGTGCCCTGGAAGCAAAAGTCAATTTATCAAATATGCTATGGATGCAGAAGGAGCCTGCAAGTTATTTTGGTTTTCAAACTATCTTTTCCTCCTGGCTGTTTAAAAACCCCACATAATTAGGCTGCTTTCCTATAAGTGTTTGCTATTTTTTGTCTGTTGGAAGGAAGCGTAGGCACCTGTAAGAACAATCTTCATCTAAAGGTAAAGGAGAAAGAGACACAAATCAAAACAAGAATCAGGCTTTGTACTTGGGTGTGATGATGGGAAAGACACCCAGGTGACTGAAAGAAGTTGTGTGTGTACATGCTTATGGTCTTCAGTTGGTGATTCATGATTTTTTTTGTTTCTAACCTCAGCAAGCCAGAGCTAATTAGATCACTCTGTTTTCAAAATGCAATTTGACATAAGTTGCCATTAGGAAGGATCATAACACGAGGGTGAAGCGGTGAGCCCAGAGTTTGGAAGGAGGACTTTTTTTGCTTTTGTCTACTTCCCATGTCTTTAACCCTGGTTCTTCTGCAGGCTGCATCAGGAGCTGCTGGCAGGAGCTGAGCTGTTGTCACTGACAGGCCTGTGCCCTGCTCCCTCAGTGCCACGGGCCAGGGTGGCACTGCCCACAGCTCCAGCACTGTCACCCTGCAATCCCCTCAACGCTCGCGTGGAGCTTCTCCTACTCACACAGGGATTTACCCCTTCTGAGTAAGGAGGATTTATACCATCCCTGGTAGCAGCTAATTTGTGCACAGCTGAAATCAGGAAATCAGGAAATCAGTGAATGGAGTGGCCTGTGCCTGGCTGAGCTCCCTGTCCCCTGCTCCTGCAGCGCTGCCGGTGAAACACCGCCGCACGCAGCGGGGAGCACACCACACTAATTCCTGCCAGCCTCAGAGAGGAGACAGAGCCCAGCCCAAAAATGATTTCCACTGAAGCAGCAAATACTGACAGGCCTATTAGGACAGAAATTCATATTACTGCCATTTCTGCTGCAATTGTGCTCTCCCCCCAACCTTTCAGACTCATTAAATAAGTGCTCCATATCACCATTCCACCTGGGAAAACCAGGGCTGAGCTGGACCAGAGCTGTGAGTGGCATTTATCAATTTGACAATTCCTTTTCTCAAGGACTGGGTAAAAAGATATATTGAGCATTTAATGGATTTCTGCCCAGATTAGTATGATGTTATCAGCTCTTTCTGGCCTAATAACTGGATTTTTGTAGCAACTAAGGCCAGTAAATATTTTTGGGGTTTTAATTTGAGCAAAACATAGTACTTAAAATACACAACCCTGCTGTCAGTAAATTCAGACCTTGCAATATCATTTATTGTACTAATGCATAACACTGTGCAAATTATTATTTCTGGAGAAAACCACTTCTGTGCGAGTTCTTCTTTGCCCTGTAAAAGGCATGGCTCTGCACATATATTTACACAGCTTGTTTACATGCCACTATATCAATTTATTATTGTAAAATTCAGCACTTAACAGGAAGTTACGCTTTTGCAACAACATCTAGAAAAAAGGAAATCATTAAGCTTTTTGTTAAAGAAAGAAATCTGTTCTTTCCCCTGCATAGCTTAGCCCAGTAGCTATGAGGGGGAAAAAAGCAACCAAAACAAGAGGGACACAAATATTTGGAAAGCATGACTTCACTCTGTGGTGACCTATTTTATTGATAAATGTTGGTGATACCTCTCTCCAGTGCCTCCGCATCCCACAGTGATCAGTGCTGCAAAGCCCCAGTGGACCTGCAGCACTGCAAACCCTGGGACAAACCGTGGTTTCCGTGCAGTGCCACAGAACTACAGGGCTGTTACCCATCCGTGGCACAGGGATTACTGCCAGTACCACCTTCCTTGGCTGCTGCTCAAAACCACCCAGAACATCCTCAGCCTTTGGTAATCTAGTGTTCCTAGAGAAGGGGATTGATTTTCCCTGGGCATTTGGTCTGATACACAGTATCAGTGATAAGGAGCTCCAATCCGGACTCATTGTGTTGGCTGAAGCCTGTAGCAGACAGCCAGAGATGAATCCTTCCCTGCACAGAGCTATCCCCCAAATTCTCTCAGTGCCTCTCCAGGCACAGATCTTACCTGCCCTCCTTGATGACTGAAGGGAGGGATGAGTCCAAGGGATATATTCATGTTCTTATCAGAGTGCACAGGTTCCAAGTATTCTTTTCTGATTTCAACCTCCAGTCTACAGAAACTGCATTTTCACCAACTATTTCTTTTGCCTTCCCGCATAATTTCCTTGTGTTTCATCAGTCATTTTGCTGTCCTTCCTCTGGAAATGAAGACTAACAAAAGAGATACCCTGTAATACAGCTTTGCAGGCTGTGATTGAGCAAGAAGCTGATGGCAAGTCTCACCCAAGTCTGGGCAGAGATTCTGGGACTGTGGAGAAGAGCAATTTCTGAGAGTCTGGTCTATCACCCACAGACAGGTAAGAGGGTAAAGAGACATCATTTCTTGGACCAAGTCTTCCAAGTTACTTCATTTCTTGAACCCAGACCCTCTGAGAATTTGTTAATAGTCCTATGAAACATTTTGAGGCAGAAGAACACTTTCTTTATAATCCATGTTAGATTAATCTAAAAGCTGTACAATGCTATTTTCTGTTACTCTTTACTCTTCAGGTCCATGAGTGCAGACAGTTCCTACTCATGTTTCATGTCCATACTCTCTCTTTCTATCAGTCCTTTTTATCCCAGAGATTATAGATTGTGCACACCAACACTCGTCAGCACTGACAGGATTCTCCAGAGTTCCTTCTGACTATTCCAGCACAAAAGAGGAGTCTCAGAAAAGACACTTGCAGCTATTTGTAGAACTACTTTCTCCTCACAAAACAGCTCCTGCTCCTGTGTTGGGAGCACAAGGTGTGTTGCAGCCACTTCCACGCAGGTACCATCATTATCAGCTGCCTTGGAACAGACCAAAAGCAGGGCTGCTTTTACAAGATCTGCATAAAAATATAATCCGTTTTAATTCCAGAATTACACTGAAGCTGATGCCAGGCATCAGAGGGAAGAATGTGTTTCTGGCAGGACTCCAGGTATTTCTGTTCTTTCTCTTTCTGCCTGTTGGCTGGAGCAGAGGCCAGGGCAGCACTCCTGCCTCCTGCTTCCACCGCAGACGCTCTGTGGCCAGCACAGGGAGGCTGGCCAGAGGTTACTTACTGTTATTTTGAGAAAGAGCTTTGAAGTCCTTGAGTGAACAGTGCCAAACTGAAGCAAAAGGCAAAGTGGAAGTCATTACACTTCCCATGGGAGGCCATGAGAAAATGGCACTGCAGCAGCTGAGTGTGACCATACGTGTGCACCTCCAGCCTCACCTCTGAGTCCTGACTGCTGCTGACCCAGCCCTGCTGACGACAGCAGGGCCTGGGTTACGTTACTTTGGAGAACAGAAACCAGAAACTTTGCACCTCCCGCTAGAGATTTGCAAGATGTGTGAGAAGGCACAAATCAGTCCCACACAACAGACTCAGAGGAATTCAGATTGGAAGGCACTGAAGGGGATCTCTGTTTTCCAGGAAGGAGGCACTAGATCATCAGTGTGGTACCTGGAGATGAGGAAGCAGGGACCTGTGATGCAGGGCGTGGGAAACTGAACCCAGCCAGCACAGGTATGCCTGAGAGCATGAGCAGCCTGTCCTCTCCCTTCCCTGAGAGACAGGTAAGGTCCAAGGAGCTTTGCAACTGAAAGAAGGCAAAGACCCATTTCTGTAGAACACCCACTGAGCAGTGTTTGGGAAGAAGAGTGTGTCTGGAGGTCAGGAGTGCAGCACTCCCGGGATAAGGAGGAGTCACTGTGTGAGAGGTGGTGCCACCTCTGGCCTCTGAGAAGGTTTTCGGTTTGAGGAACAATTTCAGACTCCTGCTGCCCAGGTCAGGGAGAAAACTGGCTCTGGTGGGTAACAACACCTGACAGTCCCACCCTCCCCTGGCTGCTCCGGCAAGGGAAGAGCTGTGGGAGTGTCAGGGAACTGTGTGCTCTCTTCCACACTGCCAAGTGCTCTGTCAGAAATGTGAAGGAGACAAACCCAGCTATTGCACATGCTTCCTTTGTACTCCAAACTGCTCTTTGCTGCTGTAAGCTGGCTCTCTTCATTAAATGTATTTACTTAGCAGCAGATCTGTTGTTACATATGAATAATTGACAAGGAAAATGTCACTTACTGCACGGGTGCCGCACGATTCTGGCTGCTGAGTTTCCAACACTACAAAGCCTGGAACAGGAAGCTCTAAACCCAATTTCTCCTTTTACAGAGTTTAATTTTGGGTATGTTTCTTATCTTGGTGTGTTACCAAACTGTTGAAAGTGACAAAACCAGATGTCATAAAATGCAGGGAAAATGCAGCTGGACTGAACCTCAAGTATTAACAAAGGCAATTCCCTTGACAGACACTAATCTTATACCTTCAAACCCAGGAAAGATTCAGTTAAACTCACAATCGTTTTATAGTCTCTGTAGAACCATAGCAGCTTAGGGATCCTTTGTTATTCCTCCATAAAGAGGAAAGTTATAGTGAAAGTGCCCTTCTTAAGTTGGGTGTTTTTAAATACTAACGTTTATTGCTCTGCAGTTTCTCTTTATGTGTGCACAGAGAACAAGAACACACCTCACTGCACAGGCCTATTTTTAGAAACAATAAAAGAGCCCTCTGTTAATAACTGGTTACTCTTTTGCCATTTGCATGGCTGATCACTGGTAATGATCCAGCTAACGGATTCACTAGGGAGGCTGCAGGGCTTGGGATGTGCAGGATGGGATCAGCGGTGCTCAGGAGTGCAGCACGTGGGGGCACAGCTGTCACCCCCCCAGGAAAGCTCCTGTGCTGGGACACACAAACCCCTCCAACTGGGTCCTGTGTGCCCAACCTGCCCGTCCCCTCTGTTCCATTAATTCCCAAAAATGGGCTGACGGGGCCCAGCTGCAGCAATTCCTTTGGATTAACACTAAATCTCCAGATTCTACTGCTACTGAATATGGTCTTTCCCAGAGCTCCTGCTTTGGGCTTACAGTCCTCTACACAGAGGCACAGCACCAGGGAACAAGCTGGTGTTCAGACTTCCTCACAGTTTCTAGGAACATTTAGGATATAGGAAGAACAAGAAGTAAATACCTAAATAACACCTGCTTTGTTCTCCTTACTGCTTTTGGACACAGATCAAGACCAGAAGCAGTAATCTGCAGCACATAATTGTGGAGGTTTATCAGGTGGGCCCCTAATGAGCTCTGTGGAGTAGCCAGGCCGTGTTACCAGGGGGTGGCTGCCCCAGCAGCCCCTGTCCCAGCAGCCCCAGGCACAGTGGGACCCCCAGCCAGGCATGTGAAGCTGGCTGGGGAGCCCCCACGTCATCTCACAGCTACTCTGTTGTACAAAATCTCTCATAAAAAAAAACAGCTTTGCCTGTGCTTTCCACAAGACCATCTCTGCTGTTTTAAGGGGGCATGAATGAAAAATGAGTTTATGTGCTCTTGGCATGGCATCTGGATTGTCAAAGCATTGCCTTGTCGACCCTGAGTAAAGGTCTGAATTATGACATGAAAGGATTACCAACAGATCAGCTTGTGTTGTTGCAGAGCTCAGCTACACATCTGTGTGTAGGAAACAGAACACTTCTCTTGCAAGCTGAGCCCTGTGCATCTCACAGGACATTAATGCAAAAGTGGGAAAAATCCAGTCTTAATCTTCTGGAGAGTGAAACATTGATACAACATGTCATGCCCTGTCATCACCTGTTGCTAAGGGTTGAGATATTCCCAGTGTCAGAAGGAGACTGTGAATGAGGAGTGCATTTTTATGAGTGCCGAGGAGGGGAGATTCTCAGGAACCGTTGGAAATTCTGCTGTTTTATAGTGTATAAAATATACCTGACCTGAGGCAGCGGATCAGCAGGGGCAGCCTGAGGTGCATGCACTGGAAACATCTCCTTTTGAGCTACTGACACATTTAGCAGCTGCCAGTCAAGGAGGCGAGATGATCCTCTCTTCAGCAGACCTCCTCACAACCTATTGTTGCAAAGGCCTAAAACGTGGCTCCTTCTCCAGCGTTCCCTTGGCCCAGATCGAGCATCTCTTCCAGCTTCATATTCTCCTTACATTCCTCTTTTCATCTTTTGTGTGCTGCTGTCTCGCTTCCACCTGCCGCCTCCCCAGTGCCACCTGCTTGCCGCTCTGCCTTGGGCTCCTTTGTTCGTGTCCCTTGTCCCTGCTCCCCGAGGGAGGCGGCACCGGGGTGCATTGTCCCAGGCTGCTCCCCCGGGGCTTTTCTTACTCGCTCGTTACTGCAAGCGCAGGCTCGCCTCGCGTCACCAGGGCAGCGCTCCGCTCCCGGCACAGACAAAGCCGGGAGCCGAGGCGGCCGGGGAAGGAAGGAGCCCCAGCAGGCAGGGTGCCAGCTCAGCAGCGGCACAAACACACACACGAGCCCCGGGGGACTCACCGGGCTCCAGGGACAAGCAGGGCCGGCGAGCCGGAGCAGCGCAGGCCTGGCAGCTACGGCAGCTCCCTACACCCACGCAGGGAAACATATGGCAAAGGCAAAGAGTCACAACATCTTTTTTTCATAACCAAACATCCGTCTTGCCATTAAATTCTACTGGCAGCTCTGTTATCAGCTGTAAGAGAGGGGCTGAAGTGCTGCTTCCACCTGCATTAGGTTGAGTGTCCTTGGGTTGTGAAGGCTTCTGTGCTGGCCCCCGCTGTGAGACACGCAGTTCTGCTGGCACCTCCACGTGCAGACCAGTTGTACTTACATTAGCAGGGGTTCCACTACTGTTGTTAGTAATAGCAGCAACCTAATACTCTTTTCTGTGCTATCTGGAAAGCAGGGATTCCATTCCTGGGTTTTATACCAGGGATTGGGAATTACAGTCCCCAAGTGCATCCAATTGCGGTTCAAACTATAATCACAGAATCACAGAATCACAGAATGGTTTGGGTTGGAAGGGACCTCCAAGTCCATCGTTCCAGGGACACCTGACCAGTGAACTGCAGGGCTCACATGGGTGTGCTGGGCCAGCACTGGGCCTCTGCAGCTAAAACCACACCTGACACCAAGCCCACGAGTGCTCAGTGCACAGCCTCCGGGAGCTGCGGGGTACAGGAATAGCACAGCCTCACTGATGCGGCTCCTCATCGCCATTCCTTGTTCCCCAGGGAGTTTTGAGTACTGGATGCTGCCCCTCTCTGCTCTGCAAGAACCTCCTGGGGGTGAAAATGTCCCCTTTTCTCTGCAAAGCCAGGCTGGGATTGCCTCCCTCCAAACCACAGCGGCTTTTGAGGCCTCATTGCGCAAGGAAAAACACGAAGAGAAGCTCTGAATGTGTCACTGCAATCGGGAGGCTCCCGGGAGGCTGCGCCCGCTCCGGTGTCACACCCACACAGAGCGACACCTCTGCGTGCTCGGCCAGGGCTGGCCGGGCTCTGCAAAACTCCTGCAGACTTTACCCCCCTGCAGCAGGAATGGGAGCTCTGAGGGTCCCCCGGCCTGGAGAAAGGCCAGATGCTCCTCCTTTCCCACAGCCTGCTTGCTCCTGCACAGAGTGTGTAAAACCTGCACACCAGTAGCGCAGCCCCGTGCTCGTGGGCACTGAGCAGAGCCCAGCAGAACTGAAAGGCTCTGAGAAGTGGGGGCTCAGCGAGTCTCATTTAATTATGAGAGTGGTGCTGGCTCGGCTCAGCCCCACCCACATGCCATTTCACGCCTGATTTCTTCTCTGATTTCTTTGGGGAAAGAGAGGGAATTCGAGTGCATGTAATTTGGGTTAACAAGACGCATTATATGCAGCCTCATTCTTGTAAAAACTTTCACAGGGAAATCACCCAACCCATGGAGAGAAAAAATTCTCTCCTTATTGTAATTTTTCCAAGGCTAATCAAACTCTCACCATTATCCTATTGATCACGGGGAAGGTTTGATTTTCTACCGGTTGCCTAGTTAAGGTACAGTAGCTGTTGCTTGGCTTACTCCATGCTGTGAGTACAACAGAGATCAACCCTCCATTTCTATGCTCCTTTTTGTCCCTTTCCCAGATCCCTTTTCCTTCAAAGCTCACCTGCCTTCTGCTTTTGTGGTGCTCTACCTGCATTTCGCCTTCTCCTATATCTGTGGAGCAACAAAAGGTGAAAAGCTAGGTTTGTACAATTAAAATTGTCAGAGTAAGAATGGGGAGAAGCAAAGATCCTGAACAGGTTTGAAAACAGGAGGCAAAGAAAAAGTTGGAGATGAATGTGGCATCTCCCAGCAATATGGACAAAAAGATTCCATGTCCAGTCCCTGTGGGAGTGAGGAGCACAAACTCCCTCCAGCTTGGAGCAGTAACGACAGGTGTGAGCCCTCGGCGGCGGTGAGTGGGCAGAACCGGCTCCGAGGGCACGAGGTGCGGTCCTGCTCTTCGTGCCCGGCGCTCTGCGGCTGCCCGAGCCCGTGCTCCGTTTCAAGGTGCGCTCCCGGCCCTCAGGAGCAGCTGCTGAGTGTCAGCGCAGCACGGGGCCGGGCACAGCCACACAAGAGCAGCACGCTGGGGAAAGGTGCAGGCTTTGCTTTGCCTTCCTGTGTGAGGGTTTCTTTGGATGTGTTTTGTGTCCCTTCAAGTCACTTGGGAGTTTAGGAGAGCCAGAGAGAATAGCTTTTTCTGTCATTATTTGATAACCAATACAGTTCCCTTTGACCCTCTCCCCTCTTCCCAAAAAAGAAAGACCAGCTCAGCATTGTGTTATTTTTCAAAGCCCTTACAAATTAAGACAGTAACATGGAAATCCTCGTTGGGTTTCAGTTCATACTTCCTCCCATGCTGGGCTGAAATGGGGATTCTTTTGTGATGGCTGTGCTGCTTATTTTTTTAAAACCTCCTGAATTTGGCACACTGCCCTACTTTATTTTCTTTCCATTCTCTAGTGCTGCTCCCATTGGGAGGCTCATTCGCTTCTAATGCATGGTGTTATCTTTTGCAAGTTGAACTCTAAATCCCCGTGTTGTTTTTCCTTGCTTGTTATTCAGGTGCGGGGAATCTTAATGATGTCTGTTTGGCTGGTGGATGCTCTGGCTATGTGGCTTTAATTACTTTTATTAATGTGTTTTATAAAGTAAATTATAGATAAATGTAGGTTTTAACTGCAGCTTAGAGGTGGCACATCTGTGAGGCTGCACAGGCTTTCATTTGGGGTGAGAGGCACAGTGACACCTTCCACAGCAAGAGGATGCTCCCAGGTGTGACTGGCAGAAGCTTTACTGAGGGAAAAGCTCCAAAACTACAAACTGGCACCTGCTGTGCAGAGGGACAGGGAAGGGAGAGGGAAGGAGCAGGAGAACCTCAGGCTGTGCTGGCAGTCCTAGGAGGGTGGAGGCAGCAGCCCAGGGAGGGCTTGGCACTTGCTGGGGATCTTTCCAAAGCCCTGTGGGATCTGGGCAGTGCTCAGTGCTGGTGCTGGGGGGGTGAGAGCAGGACAAAGGGAGCTGCCCGTGGCTCCATGGCCCCGGGGTGTATCCCTGCCCGGAGGATGGGCTCAGGGACAGCCGGGCTGGCAGCGAGCACAGACCTGAGCAGGGAGGAGGAGAAACCTCTGTTGGCATGGAGAGAGGCTGAGTCTCTCCAAGTGCTCTGGTCTGAACCAGGATTACAGGATTTGGAGAGGTAAGTATGTACTGGTGTCTGTAGTTTGTCTGGTGTTTTATTGAACCAAGGGTCCCATGTGAGCCATGCAGTAAGAAAGCAGTAAAATCATCCAACAATGCCTCAAAAACTGTTCTGTCTCTGAACACTGCACCTCTTGGGCACTGGTTGTGTTCTTCATCCCAGGAGTTCCTGTTACCTTGGACAGCACACAGCCATTGCCAAAAATAAATAATTAAAGCTGGGTGGTGTCTGAGTCATCGATGTATTGAGAGGATGTGAGGCTGGAAAACAAGCCCATGGGTTTTACAAAGTGGCAAATCTCCAGGCTGTTCTCGCCTTCCTGAGCTCTTGCCCTTCATTTCTATGCAAGAGACATTCTCAGTTTGGGGGATTCTTACCAGGAGCTTGTGAGAGAAATGTTGAAAAGGGATTTTTCCAGGTTGCCTTTTCCGTCTTCCTGCTGCATTAGCTGCAGGTGGTGAAGCTGCTGTTTCGGCATTTCTTCTTCAAAAGCTACATCACGTAATATCGCTGAGATCACAAGGAGATGAGGAGAAAAATGGCCCTATAGGATTTTTGTTAAAAAAGGATCCATCCATAAAAGATGAAAGGTTAAATTGCTTTTAGAAATACAGCAGCGTTTAAACAGGTGAGGATCCTCGGAAATGGAGTTTGGATTCAATAAAGTAGCCATGCAGAAGGGCAGGAGAAGGCCTTTCTTTGGAGGGAAATGTCACACTTTAGTGTTAATAAAATGTCTAGTGGTATAATAATAATTATAGCAATCAGGAGCCTTTATTTTTCACCTGGCAGGGCTGGTTCATGCGTGCTTTTTCAAAGCTACCTGCAATTCAGGAAAGAACAAAAAAAAGAATCAGGCATGCATTGACTGAAAAATATCAGAGTGGAAGAGAAGAGAGCCAGAGCGGCCCAAGACTCCTGAATGTTACTGGGGAGATGAAGAGTGCTGCTCCCAGGTGGCAGGACATTTTCTTCCTCAGCTTTTTAGATGTTGCCTCCTCGCAGCTGTGTTGTAAAGACATCGCGGGAGATTTACAATCCTAAAAGAACACACAATGAAAATGTCAAAAGGAAAAGGGAACTGCAAACAATAGTTTTGCTCTGGACTGGCCCCCTCTATACGCTCCTTAGTGGTGATGTAGCACAAAGGCAATGAGCACACAGCATTAGCTACTCTTGCATCTCTTGTGTATTTGTCAGGTTTGATGTGTCAGAAGCTGGTGGAACAAAATTTGTTCCCCACCTGCACAGACGTCACTTACAGCTTTCTGTGGAAAGAGAGGAAGAGCAGGAAACATTGGTCTTTTAGGGGCAGACAGTGACACCAGAGAGCATAATACATAACACACCAAGCGGTCTAATTATTGATTATCTGTACATGCAAAAATGTAGAGATATCACTTTTCTTGCTTGATCTCTTTTCCCCACTAGCAGTTGCAGGCATTGCTGGCTGTGCCTCTGTGGCACTTGGCTGATCTGTGGGCCCAGCACGGGGCAGGGCAGGCTGCACAGATGCTCCCAGCAGTGTGTGACACATCTGGCGTGTGAGGAGCTGCCAGCCCCACTGTGCTCACATGTGTGGAGCTGAGCCAGGGCACACATCTGGAAGGACCAGGCTGCTGCCTCCCACAGAACTAATAGGCTGCAGGGACTTCTCTGCTCTAAACTCTCCTCTTGGCCTCATGCAGCAGCTGGCTGTGTTAGCTGGAGCATTAATATTTGTATTTTAATATTAACGTCAGATCACATACTCCAACCCCAGGAGCCAAGGCTCTTGAACAGTGCTTGCACGATGCAGCCACAAGCACTCACTCCAGTGTTCTCTTTAAGAGACTCCTCGACCATAGACTTGCTGCTCATGCTGGCCCAGAGTGTGTGTTGATGGGGAAGGTGCCAGCTCTTGTCAGTCACTGGTGTTGTCATGAATTAGCAGGGGCCACACAGGGTACAGCCATATGTGTCAGCCCTGTGAATGAGCGCTGGAGCAAGATGCAGGAGTGTGAGATCCTGCTAAGACAAAGTAGCAGGGAGGGAAGGAGCTCCCGTGGTGCAGGAGCTGCTGGGTCCTGCTCATGCTGCGTGCCCAAAGCACAAGCAGCCTTCCCCCATTCCCCATCCAGTTGCTGCACTGAGACCTGATGGCAGCACTGCTCCTGCAGCAGCTGGGAACATGGGGGGCATTTTTGATGTCAGCAAGGCTTTGTCCTTGGGTTTTGTGTAAAACAGTGGGTTTGTATACATTGGGACAAATAAAATCAACTAACTCAGGTCAAAGAGTGTAGCAGTGCTAGCAGTGAAATTGCCCCAGTTTGTTTGCGTGATAGAGCTTCTGTCATCCGGAGCTGGGCATGTTTTGGCCTGGTGCCCCAGAACACACAGCCCTTGTTGGGTTTTACAGCCAGTTAAACTCCAGACATGTCTCTGTGACAAGCTGACTCACCAGCCTCTTCCACCCCTCTGGCTCTGCTTCTAACAACTTGCATGATCTTGTCACATGCCATTGGACAATTTCTAGTTTTTCTTAAAGCCCAGCTGCTGGACTCAAGACACTTTGAGAGGAATGTAGTTGAGAGAGCAGGGGAAAAAAATACCAGCACTTATTCTTAGTTTTAGGTTGTTGATATTGAGTGCTTTGAGTTACTCTTTTGTGGGCCCATGAATGGAACTGCATCAGTTTTAAAAGCACTAATTTCTAACAGTAAAAGAAATCTCACACACTGGTAGAAGTTAGAAACATGAGGGAAATCAAATGAGACTAGAAACCCTCTGCAGTGTGTGCTGCTCATCTTTCAGCAGTTACACCTTTCATGGCACATGGTGGCTGCTGTGGGGTGTGGAGCAAACATCCAGCATTTATTGCTGTGTGTCCAGCACAGCCTGGAGCTGCCTGAGTGCTCTTGCTGTTGATTCAGCAGCAGCACACTTGGGAGAGCTCTGGACTTATCTTTTGCCAGAGTAGCGTGTCTTTGTGACTAATTCTGATCCAGGATTTTCCTGGAAAAGAAAAATAACCCTGTGTCTGGCCAGATCTGTGTTGTGCAGCACATATAGTTATTTGTGTATGTCGGTCAAATTCCTTTGCTTCCCAGTGTCCTCTGGTAGGCACACAGTGAAGCATGTAGAATAAATTTAAACTCCAAAATCAGAAGCCAGATTACTTTTTAGAAGAACATCAGACAATTTTCATTCAGAAAATTACATGGTGTAGAAACAAAAAGAAATGAAGAGTTTATGGGTTTTGAGCAAAAGATGGTGTTGGCTAGGAAATTTCACTGATGAGGTTTTTGCTACTGAACATCACAACTTTGTTCCACCAGAGCTCAGGACAGCGGAGTTCAGCTTGTGCTGCAAGGCTCCTGGAGGCTTTTCCCTTCATCCTCCTTGGAGTGATGTTCTGCTGTGCACAGGTGGGGTTTGAGACTGGCTGCTCTGAAATTTCTCAGTGCTCCATTCCAGCAGCATTTAGGTTTGGCTGTAAAAATGTAGGTGCACTGTCCCATCACGAAAAAACACATGAAAAGGGACAGTGCCACTCCTGGGTACAGCACTGGCAGCACAGTGAAACTGTCACCTGTCACCTCCGACTGCAAGGGCAGAGGGAACCAGCAGAAATTCTGCACTTTCAGAGGTGCCTCCAGACTGAAGAATGTCTCAAGGACACAGAAGGAGGTATTTATTGTATACAAATGTACTTATTAAACCATGTGCTTTTGTGGATCGTTGGTTTTGAAAACGAACCGTGTACAAATGTGGCAGAAGGACTGTTCTGACTCCCTTGGTCAGCTGTGCCTGTCACCCAGCCCGGGGCTGAGACAGGGACAGGGACAGAGACAGGGACAGGGACAGGGACAGGGACAGGGACAGGGACTGGGACAGGGACTGGGACTGGGACAGGGGCAGGGACAGGGACAGGGACAGGGACTGGGACAGGGACTGGGACAGGGACAGAGACAGGGACAGGGACTGGGACAGGGACAGAGACAGGGACAGGGACAGGAGCTGGGACAGGGACAGGGACAGCCGGGGCTGTCCAGACACGGGGGACACCCGGGGCTTTGCTGACCCAACATCTCCTTGCCTCTATAGCCACTGGAGAACCTCCCTTCTGGTTTTGTCTGGAGCTCTGCTGCCTCTTCTCTTCCTCACTCTCACCAGCACTTCCTCTGGGAACTGGAGAGGCTGGAGCGAATAACAGATACAAATCATGACGAAAGAAGAAATGATTGTCATTGCAAAAATGTGTTTATTAATGATCTTCACATAATTCTCTGGGAGTGATATCCTGCAAGACAGAATTGTGATAGATTTTCACCAAATGGGAATATTCCCCTCCAGAAATGTGTAGCATTAAAGGGAGCGAAGAAGCTGAATGTGTTTCCTCCAGTCAGGAAAATGACGGATCAGGGACAAGAGACAATACATTAGTAAACAATATAAAAAATGTACATTTTGTCATTTTGTATTCCTGAGTTATTCTAAATCTGTGAATAAATCGAGAGCTTAAAGTCTCTGGAGCTGTTTTGAAGTCTCTTGCTTTCTATAAATATTGCATTTGCCTCAAGTAAGAATTTCTGACATGTATTAAAAAAATATACATTAGTAAAGCTTATAAAATAGATATTTGGAATGCTGTTATTGTTATTTTTTATTAAAAATACAGTTTAATGGAACAATTGAGTTCAACTTCAAAGTGTCAAAATTATTTTTCATGCTTTTTTCCCCTGTGTTCTTTGAACTTTATGGTTGAAGCTCTAATTTTCTGCTGCCTGATTTTGTCCCTGTTTGAAGCAGTCATTCCCCTGCAGAGATATCGCTCTCTGCTTCCCTTGCTGCTGCGGTGGGATCCTCACGCTGGGGCTGGTGGCAGCTGGCCCTGATTAGCTGAGCTGGGAAGGTCAGGCCCAGTGTGGCCTGTGGACAGCTGGACAGTGTCACCTCTCTGGAGCAGACCTGAGGAACATCTTACAGCTGCTCCTGGGCTTCTCATGGGAGGAAATCAACGGCCAACACAAGCCGTGCCCTTGGTCAGCCTCACCAGAGGGGGTGAGGGCAGGCCTGGGACAAACTGACAAGTCTGGCTGCAAGGGGCGAGTCCTGGGTGGGACGGCCCTGAGAAATCAGCTCCAGCCTCTCCCCTTTGTGACACGGTTTTCTCACCTGCTGCTCCACACAGCCTGCAGAGGAGCTGACGGCTAGCATGTGTTTGCAACATTTAGTCCAACTAAAGTCCAGAATGCTGTTTTTTTGTGACACTGACCATGTACTGAGCTGACCCCCAGCTCAGGCCGCTGGCACCGTGTCTAATTGCACATCCCAGATGGAGCTGGCATTAACCAGCAGTGCTGGATGCCCTGGCACGGAGCGGCAGCGGTGGTGTGACCTGCCACCGCCTGCCCACCTTTCTGGCAGGTGGCCGCACATTTCAGCACTGGGAGCACGTCTCAGCAAGCCCCGGAGCAGAGGCAGCTCTGGAAGGACAGTCCGTGTTTCTGAGCTTTGCAGCCACTTTCCTCGTGTTCACACATCCCCGAGCAGCTGCTCACGGCGCTTGGCCCCGCGCTGGAACAGCCGGGAGCTGTGAGAGCCTCTGGAGAACCTTGGCCAAAGACGGAACACGTGCTGCAGCCACGGCCTCGCACGGGTTTGTACGCTCCGTGTTCCACCTGCAGAATCACTTGGTTAAGGGAAAACTACAGGAACCTTTTACAGGAAAACAAATCTTTGTAATTTCCCTGTTGCCAGTACAGGGCTAACTTCACCTGGAGCAATTTTAAGAATTTTCTGGAGAAACCAGTTAGGCTTTAGTTCCAGAAATACAGACTGATGCTGAAACTTGCAGGAAACTAACATGAACAAAACATATCTGACTGAACAGAAAACAAAGTTAATGAACAAAACACAACATAAATAAACCAAACACAGTGTAAATAACCAGAACAGGGGAGGGGAGAGGCTGCAGCCAACACACCGGAGGTTTTATGTAGGTATTATCTACACTATATGGCACCAGCCTGAACCATAGCAGTAATATCAAAGAGCTCCTCAACTTATTCATAATTAGCAGTGGGAATGCCCAGACTTCGTTTTGTGCTCACAAAGGACCAGGGGCTGCGTCGAAGGGAACTGGAACTCTTTAATTACCTCCTTTCTAGAGCTTTCCTTTGTGGCGGTTCGCGGGCCCTGCGCTGCTCGCGGACGGAGGGAGCCCCGTCCCCCCTCGGGGCTCGGTGCTGGGGCAGGGCCGGGACCGGCGGGCCCCGCTCTGCCCGCGCAGCCCCGCGGGTCCCCACACGCCCCGCTCTGCCCCGCCCGGCCCTGCCCCTGAGGGCAGCGGCTCCTCCAGCGCCGCCGCCCCGCCGGGCTCCGGCGCTGCCCTGCGGAAGGTGCCGGAGGGCTGTGGAGCCGCAGCAGGTCCCGCTGTGAGGAACTGGGGCTGGGCCGCAGCCGGTGCCCGCCACAGGCTGCCCAGAGCGGCTGCAGTGGGGCTGTGGGCGCCGCTCCTGAGGGGACGCAGCTTGGGCCGAGGCGAGCCCGCACGGGGCTGCTGAGGCCGCCATGCTCCGATAAGCAGCGTCCCACACGGTTCGGGGCTCTGGGGGCTGCCCGGAGGAAGCCGCGGCATTCCTCAGGCGCAAGGGGCTTCGGGTGAGGTAGTGGCCTCTGCAAAAGGGAAAAAAATTATCCTCAAGGGGAGGAAATCCCAGAACTCGCTCGAGCGCAGTGACCCCTCGCGCGGCGGCAGTGGCGGGAAGCCGCCGCGGGAAGCTCCGTGAGGCGCTGGCCCTGAGGGGTGCCCTGAGGCGAAGGCCCGTGCCACGGAGGGCAGCGCAGCAAAGACGGGGATGCAGCGGAGCAGCAGGCGGCCTGCGGTGGGCACCATGTGAGGAAACAGCGTCCAGAAGCTGACACCGGGTAAGGCTGGAGGGAAAACCGGCTGGAGGTGTGTGGGTGGATGCTCGGTGGCTCCCCGAGGTGGGCTCGGCCCTGCGCGCGGCTGGCGGAGGCCACGGGGGTCCGGCTGGGCATGCACAGGCGCCTGAAACTTGGGCTGGCAGGGTCACGGTTCTTTATTAAGAGCCCCGTGGAGATCGGCGGCTGCCAGGCGGGCAGA